>MU192703.1:1792-14967 GCA_016904865.1 Pissodes strobi | reverse complement strand
TGTATTGTCATTTTAATCTTTTTTTATTATGTGTTAGCTCTCAGTAGTGGGTTTTTCTTTTAATTGTATTCTGATTCCTATTGAATTGACTTGTGTATGAGTATTGTACTTTTTAGCACCAGTAAATAAGTATAAAAAAGTTCTATGACAAGTTTCCGAACGAGATCGGGAAATTGAAAGGTGCGCAAAATCGCAAAATATTTCCAATAATTGGGCAATTTTACGAGTGAATAGATAGCTTTGCTTTTCATGTATTATAGGAAATTTGAAGGAATACGTCTTCCGATATTTTGGCATGACGATTAGATAAAGGATTGCATGGCCTGAAATCTTAATGAAAACGATTTTAAGCTGGAAAAATCGGCAGCATAAGACAATGTGGAAATATTTGGTGATAAGAGGTGGATTTTATGGCAAATTTCATGGCAAAATTTTACGCATATGGGGGCGTATAGTTTTTGTGGTAAGTAAGTAGATTTATTTGAACCCGGTTTAAAATGATTTGAAATCGGAAAAATAAGCCAGGATCAGAGAATTTGGAAAAGCGGTTTCTGCCGATTTTATGACAGATTTCGAGGTAAAATTTTACTATAAACATCGAAGTTGTCGGAAGATTGAATCATCAAGAAACACTTTATTCAAATCACATTTAAAATACATGACACAAGATTTGCTTAGATTAAGTGATCGGCTATCAGCATTGCACCTTCTCAGATCTCTATTCGCCAAAACACTTAGAATATATCGATCATTTCCATGGCACAAGACAGTAGCATCGTCCACAAATAACGTAAATTTTTCGCTAATATTTATACGCGCCAAATCTTTTATATATGAAAAAAATATATGTATCACGGGCCCCAGAACCCAACCGTATAGAAGGCCATACTCAACCATAAACTGTGAGGAATTTTGATCCTAGAAGGAACCCCTTTGCTTCATTTCTGGCAAATTCAATCTAAACCAATTCAATGCCACACCTACAAACTGTAAACTTCACGCTTACTCAGATATCATAACTAAGGCCGTCGAACGCCTTTGAGAGATCGCAAAAGGCCGTGATCGCCAAGTTTTTGTCATTCAGTTTCAAACAGAGACCCTCCAAAACTGAGCATAATTGGTATTTTTTATTGACAAGCATCTGTACTGCATGGAGCTTAGCATATTATGTCAACTGAAGAAACAGAATCATGCGTTTTGCGTTTTTTACCTCTCAGCTTGTCTACAATTTTTGATAATGTCAGCAACAGAGCAATCGAACGCTAGTTTGCTGCTGGTAATTCTGTTCAGGCTCCAACACGTCGTTCTCAAAATATTTAGTAATGCTTCATAAACACACTACAAAATGATATCCTTCAGAAGATTTTCCTGTTCATATACTGTTGTTCTAAGCTTCTGCAATTCATTCTCTCTCCTCTTTCACCATTTCCACAAAAGAACATTAATTCAAAAGAAGCTCCCAAATGAGCAACAAATCTGTTGCTCACAGATATTACAGGTCAAAACCGTAAATCATAATACTAAATACTATTGAACATAATATTGTAATTAAATATAAAAAAGATAAATAAATAAATACTTCTAAAATAACTCAATATCAAAAAATAGCCTTTTAACTATCCACTACTTAATCTCGGCCATAATACCTCAAACTGCTTGTCCTGAATGCTCCATTTCATCTTTTTCCCTCATTTGTTCATTTCTCAAAGCAGCATAAGCTTCTTGTAATATCCTTTCTTTCCAGACCTCATACTCCTCTATTTCTTCAAACTCAACCTTTTTGGCAAGCTCATTGCGATCTACAGTTAAACAAATTATTTAGAATTAAAGAAAATATGTTTAGAAAGAGAAATATATTTTTCAACATTTCTTGGCAAAAGCATCCTACAAGCATTATACATTTTTTATAAATGACACTAATTGATAAATCAGCAACTAACAAAGTTACCCAAAAAAAATCTAAAGAACAACAATATATGTGAGACCATAATGGTCTGAAAGGCAAGGATCTACAATGAATGCGATGAATCATCAGCTATATTTGTAATAATATTATTGATACATGGTTCTGAGTTGTATGCCACTCGGAAAAATTCAACAATTCTTGAATGGACAATGAATGATGACAGAAGAAAGACATCAAGAGTGAATGATGGGCAGAGAAAATTCACATTAAAGTCACCAATGATATCCTCTCATACCTCCGAGTCAAATCAGTCAGTCAATCAGAGAGAAATTTCAATGAATTGAGAAACTCAGACATACCAGCACTGCAAGACTTATATACTTATTCACAATTTTAACACCACAAATTTCTGCAACAAACTCCCGACAATATGCATCCAGCCTTATTATCTTACAATACTGCAGGTAACTCTCATGAATATACATGACCACACCACCATTATTACTAATAGTCCTACAAAAGAATTATAACATTTCATACATTGGCAACTTAATCAACTTTACTTTACATTCAGAAAGCCAATATTCAGCTAGATAAACAAGGTTAAAATAATTTTTAAACAAAAAAAGGCCAACTGCTTAACTTTATTTGAAATACAATGTTGAAAAAAAATCAAACTAAAAATATTTTAGCTTAAATACTTTGAGATAATTGGATTTTTACTATTGTCTTAGCCAAATGCATAATAGCTGTCATGTCCCTCATAAGGGCTGCACTATTCAACAACACTGTCACATCACCCATTGGTGTGCTAGATTTGTTTCCTTAATCAGGTGGAGTGTTGTTAATTGAACCCATGTATATTCCTGTTTCCGCTTCTAGCGACGCATATCTGAGCCCTTCTCTGAGGAAAATTTCTTCTATTATTGTTGTTGGTGTAGACACACTGTTGCTTGGGAAATACAAATGGTTTTACAACCACATTTTCTGGCTACAGATTAGCATCTAAACTATTGTGTTATTTGGGAGGATACAGAGACCAAGATATAGCAGAACCATGTCTAAGTACTATCTGCTTAGAAGCAATTACTGGAACCTGTTTCTTGCTAAGGAGGCTAAAAATCTGCGCCAGTGAATCAAGACTCAAATTTCCAATATAGAAGATCCAGCAGTCTTTGGCAGCCATTAGTTTTAGAGATTTATTTGCTCGTGACCTTTATGTCCCTTTCATTTATATCTGTATGTAGCTTAAACAGCATCACTTCGTAAGTTGCCTCCAGACTATATTTATCCAAAGTTTCCTTTACTTGAGATTGGACAGGAGCCCAAACCTCGTTTCTTGATGTTGTAGCCTTGACTTTCTGTTTGCTTTTTTCCAAAGTAGCACATGCACCAGCATCTTTAATGTTTTGTATAGCAGTGGCTATTGAATTAGGCATATCTTTCATGTTCTTGTCAAGGATCTCTGAGATAGACCCAGGCAGATTAAATTCAGGGTTTCTCGTTATGACTACTGCAATCTTCACTGATTTCTCCATGGGAGCTACAATTACCTTCAATTTAGAAGTAAGATAATTAAGAGGAACACCTTGCTTCACTTATTAAATTTTTTATATCAGTTTCAATTGCTATAGTTCTTTGTTCAATTTCGCTTAACTTTGTATTTAATTTTGTGTCCTTCATATTCTCTTCTATATTTGCAATCCTTTTTATCAAGTTCTATCACATTCTTAAACAAATTATGCTTACATTTAGGTCAAACGAGAAACAGAGACCTGGATTTCATTACAAGCACACATACTTTGTACCTGCACAATCTGCACATATTATGATGGTGCACAACAGTATTGTTTTACCTTCCTGGCGGCATCTATAATAGGCCACCATATCTGAAGTGATACTTAGGACCTCCAGAAGAAAGAAAAGTTGCGGCAACATCACTCTCCTTCGCACACTATTAACTTATTGTTTGTAAGTTTTTGTGGGAAAAATATGAAAAAAAAAATTCCTTAACCATTGATCAACACACTCTTTACCATTTAAACTACACTTGAATTATCAAAAATAACGCAATTTTAATTTTAAAGCAAATAACATACACTGTTGCCAGATAGAACAAAATATTATGTAAAGCCCCCTCTAGAACACTAATATCATGTAATAATGTCCTGATTTTGTTTCTCTTTTTCTGTAAAAATTTTATTTATTTATTTTAACAACCTCGTTACTTTTAATTGTTTGGCTCACTGGGTAGATATTATTCAAAATCTAATGCCCTGTAAAGAGGTTAATATGAATTAGTTTAGTATAATAATGTCCTGATTTTGATTCTCTTCTTCTGTAAAAATCTACAACTAGAATTAATACATACCTACTTCCACCATATCTACATCTTCTACATTTTCTTTTGTTCCTTGTTTTGTAATACTTTTGCCTAATCCAATTTTTTCAAATGCATTTATAAGTTCCTTCCACTGAGACGGTTTTAGTCTACTCAATGAAACTACTTTAGGCTTGTCCACTGATATCTTTTTAGCACTAAAATTAACAAACAAATAAAAAAAAAACATAATTTAGCCAAACTTATTTTACCAATACAGGTATGAGAACATATTTTTAAATTTTGAAAAAAAAAACATCATATTCATTGATTTGACAAAAATGTAATTTCCTTTCTGTAAGAAAATTCAAATTAAACGATTTTGTATTGGAAGATCTTCTAAAATGTCCAGTTCTTCAATAGCTTTTATCCAATATTTTGGATTGTTTTATCACATTAACAATATACATACAGACATAATTACTTACTAAGCTTACGCACAAATAGCATAAAATACCTAGTATACAGTTCTCGAGAAGCTGGCTCATGAAGACCCCAAATCCTAAGTTTCAATTAATCATAAGAAGTGAGAGTTCTCAGCACAAGCTCAATTGAAAGTGCTTAAAAAGAATCTATAATTGCAGGCTTATAATTTATATATCTACAGACAATGTCCCTTTACAAAGTGTATAATTATTTAGTTGTGATAACTGTCTAAGAAACATTCTCTGAGTGCAGAAGAAATTGTGATGTTCGTAATAATTAGCAAGGTTTGCAGAACGGGGAATAAATTATTGAGCCCCATAACTGATATGACGAAAGGGTGCACCAAGTTTCACAGGTACAGATAATTCTGGATGGAGCATGCAAGCCAACCTCAGTGAGCAGATATGGGCATGCGAATTGAACCCCTTGAATAGGCAATGACGGTATTTATGTGTTCTTCTTACAGCCAAGATCAAACCTATGCCACAGAGCATCATAGTGAAACTAATTAATATATTTTCTTTGTCCATGCTCACTCCTGTTGATATGGTTAGCGTTATGGGGGTTCCATACTGAATATGCATATTTTAACCAGACTGCAATAAAGAATTATGTGAGAAAGATTCATGGAAAAGTATTGCGTCTTGAGCGACTTGCTTGCAATATTTATGATGTGTTCAACCAAATATTATAAATCCATGTTAAAAGAACAAGTTCAAGATTCCTGATAGATTGGTGGTAGGGTAGGATCTGAGTGATCTCACCATCACCATGATGTAATCAAAAATCGTGTGCAAATGCAATCTAGAATTCATAAACTTGCATTAAGATGAATAGGCTTAAAAGTAGATAGATTTATCCCTACTTTTAAGCCTCAGGAGATCTTTAAATTATCACACATAGTCCTGTTTTCCAAGGTCGTTAGAGTTAACTACTCAAATTTAAATTGCAAAGCGTAGGCCTCTCCTTGGTGCATTTTATTAAGACTAAAATTAAGTACTTACCGACAAGCTAAATAAATAGCTGCGGCAACATATTGAGGATGATCCAAATCCTTGATTTTACCATCTACATTCTTGTATTTAGATAGTATATCTCTAGCATCTTCCGCAACGGCACTACAACCTAACTGTATGCATGCATCTGATACTGTCAAGGTCTTATCTAAACCCAGAACCTTCTCAAGAGTATTCAAGTTGTTTTGGTATGCCATTTTTTTTAAATGACACAATGAAAGAACCATTTCCTGAAATAGAAAATCACCTCATCTTAGCCTATGCATTAACGAAACTATTGCGAATTAATAAGTTACCAAGTATTTTACATTTTACCTTATCAAGCCCTTTCCCCAAGGATTTCGAAGCTAAATCTAGGCAAAGAACGATTTTAGCTTGACTATTAAGGGTTTTTAATGAAGCTTTGCTTTCATAAAGTCGTAAGTATTCTTCTGCTTTTCTAGAAGGAAAATAAAATTACACTTTAGTAATGAGAAAATTCGCATTAGTAACAATTTTCTGAGTCTTCAAAAATATAGGAAGCAATGGGACCCATAAAAAATGTATTAGAATTCCACTTACTTTACTACATATTCATCATACACATTTAGCCTTTTAGCAGTATTATTCAATAAGGTTTTATCCATGTTGTTTTGCGATTCTCTACAATTTTTAAACACAGGAAAATTAATCTGACGTTCTGACGAACTTGATTGACAAGTATATGTATTTTTTTTCCCGCCATTTGTGGCAAAATTGCACACAACCAACGCCACCTAGGTGGCGTTGACACAACACGCAAGAAAGAAGTTTATTGGGATGGTCCATGATACAAAGAATTGTATCATGGGGATGGTCGTCCACACCTATCATAGGTCATTGGCATAGACATTTAACTACACCACGGACCAGGTCACAAGGCTTCAGAGTTGTTCTATCATTTTCACTTCAGGCATGGCCCTCCACTCGCTTCGCTCGCTTCGGTATAAAAACATCGACGAGAATCGAACTCGGACCGCCGTATCACATACAATTTTCAACCACTGGGCTACGAGAGCACTTGAAAACAAACCTTGTCTCTGGCAATTCCCTGGACCATAAAGATAAGGTGTGTCAACAATATAATGCGCGCGCAACTTTCAAGCCCTGTGACCGTGGTCCCAGAAACGTCTACTTTTAACAAACTCCTGGACCTGATCGCGAGATTTCAGTTCATATTGCACTTGTAACTGAGAGGCGCGTGATTGGCTAGCTACTAGAGGTGAGGCATGTCTTCGCGATGCAACCAGTTGTTTGTACGTCAGCAAATGGTCTAGAGGTCTGCATGGGTGGCCTTCACTTCGGCGACCCGGGTTCAAATCCCTTCGGTTTTGGTTTTTTTAAGTACATTTTTTTTCCTGATTTTTTGGATTTTTCTTGGGTATGGCTTAGGTTAGCACTTGGTTCGTTTCCTTTTCTTGAGCCCCGGAGCGAGCGGAGGGTCATATACTTGCCAATTGCAGGTCTTTAAATCACATGCATTCACAAGTGCACTACGAACTGAAATATCGTGACCCGATCGATTGATCTAAAAGGCATTTAACTCTTTTACCGATCTTGATCTAAAACAGCGAGTCAAAGATAACTACATGACAACACTATGTGAAATAATCTCAATTCTAATTTCTATTCTTCGCATACATAAAAGCATTGTTTAGTGTGATACCCTGATGCACATATATATTTTCTTAAAAGTATATGTTGATGCCCTCTCACTATTAGGCCGGCGTGGTTATTTTAATGTTTAGTAGTAGTACATATTTCTATACGATAGATGATAGATGATTTAACAATAACCACACCGGTTGATCATCTATTAATTAGCCAGTCGATTTTACAACCATCGACAGATTGACTCGTAAATTATAAGATGACAACATTGCTGAATGGCTAAGTCGATATGTCATATAGGATCAAATTGAAAACGTTTAATAAAAACAATCGTCGAGACCTTGACGACTGCATAGGGTCTAATCATAGGTGATTACGATCCTTTACGATCCTACGCCACTATATTAGCCGTTTCTGATTGGTGAGTTAACGTCACTTTAGAGTACTGTTAACTCGAGGCGCAACCGGACGAAACTAACCGAGACTTACCAAATTTACAAAAATAAATAAACATAATTTTAAAATAATAAACAGTCTTGCCCCCGAAGGAAATTGAACGCGTGTCGTCTACATTCCAAACGCAGAATCTGACCACTAGAGTATCTAGCCAATCAGGCGGCGTTATTTACTTGGGATTCTATAACGCGGAGGCTTGCAAAATACGAAACCCAGGCCGCGGCATCATAGCAACGCCACCTTGTAGGTGGCGTTACTTTGAGCTAGATCTAGCACGGTAGCTAATCAGCCCAATGTATTATTTCACTTCACGCATGACCCTCCGCTCGCTACGGGGGTTTAAGGAACAAGAACTTTAAAAGATCTAACCAAAACTAACCCAAGGCAGGCCCAAAATGAAGAACTTTTTAAAAACAATAAAAACCGACAAGAATTTAACGCCGGGCCGACGTATTACAGGTCCAGCATCTAACCACTGAACCACCAAAGCACTTCCAGACAACCCATTGCACCGCATTGCACAGACATCGGCAAACTGAAGGCTTATTGGTTACCGTGCCAGATCTAGCTCTAAGTGGTGGCGTTGCGCGTTGATCAGAGACGCACCATCTAACCACTTGCGCCACGAGGCTCGCTGAAAGCACTCCCTAAACCATAAAGACATCTATTTGTCAGAAATGTGTTTATAATGACCAGGACTCGTCAGGCGGTAGGACTCGGCGGATATTTTCAAAAAGAAGGTCTGCGGTGCCTACCGGGACAAGCGTCTAGCACTCCCACTATATTTCTGATGCGAAAGCCGTGGACATGCGTAATGGCGGAATGTATCGGAATTATCCATGTCTACGGTCTAGCGAAATTCCTCAACGCCTCGGTGCTGTAGTAGTTAGACGTTCTTCGTTCTGCTTGTCATTTGTGAGCCGCGGGTTCGATTCCCGTCGGTCGTCGGATGTTTTGCTTCCTTTTTTAAGGTTATGTTTGTTTTTTATTAATTTATTTTTTTTCTTAATTTTGGGTGAGCCTTGGGTTAGTTTTGGTTAATTCTCGTTGGTTGCGCCCCAGTAGCGAGCGAAGCGAGCGGAGTGCCATGCAAAGCCATAATAATACCTATTCTTTTTCCACCATTACACATGCACGGCTTTCGCATCGAAAAGTTAGTAGGAGCGCTAGACCCTTGTCCTACCGGGTTCATATTATGAAACCCAAGACGCCAAGAGCATAAAACGAAATAGCTTGCTCAGATTTCCTTACTGGCGGTGGCTGGTATTTTAAATAGATAGCTTTTACCAAAGAATAATTTTCAAGCTTACCCAAACTTTGCACTAGCGTCTATTGTTACGCTATAACTGTTGTAACATGCGCAGTTGCGTTTTCTGATCGCCTTGTTGACTATTGAATGCAGTGGAATGTATTCGCGGAAACACATGCAAGCTGCTGTATATCCACTATAATACGGCTTTTGTTAAATATATCCTGGTTTTTAGTTAGATAAAGCAAAATGTATCGTAGAAAATGCTGACAAAGTACGGGCACGTTATTTCACTTTTCGCATGGCCCTCCGCTCGCTACGGGGGCTCAACAAAAGAAAACTCACCAGATGCTCACACAAAACATACCCAAAATCAAGAAAAAAACTGTTTAGAAACTTAACCTTAAAAAAAATAAGAAAGCAACGGGGTTTGAACCCGGGCCGCCGATAGCCGCCGAATTGAGACCTAACCATCTAGACCTCTCGACCACGAGGGCTCTTGCTGCAAACTGATTGCATTGCGAAGACATGGCGCGAATGGAATCGCTCGAGTCAACGCCACCTAGACTAGATGGCGTTGGAGTCAACGGTCATCATAAAACGCAACTGCGCATGTCAGAAAAGTGATAGCGTAACCGCTAGATGCTTCTAAACTTTGCCAAACTATCGAACCATGCATAACCGAACCTAACCTAGAGTTCCAAAGTAAATCAGATAAAGACAGTTGGAAATAATTCCTGCTTTCAAAATAAACCTTTGAGAGTTTGGATTAGTTCGAAAATTATTAATGCGTTAAAAGTGTCGAATTTTTAACTTGAAGTCCCTACTGGCCACCGCCACTAGGGAATTGCTTTCCCCACGGCCAATTTTAAGTCTCGCTTCGTCTAGCGATTCTTTGGTAAATTTCAGAGCTCCATTGTATTTTTTTTTATGTTTTCCCATCTTGAAATCAACTTGTTAACCTAAAATGAATATTTATAAATTAAGTGAAGGTATCTTTATCACAAAAAAATACCTAAATACCTATGTGGCAAGGGTACGCATTTAAATTTTGCGTACTCTTTGGGTGCGTACTCTTATCTCCCCATTTAATTTTGAAAATATTGTAAAAAATATGTTATGCAATCAACAAAACCAAAATATTTTTATGTGAATATGCAGCTTAAGAAACGTTCTATTTAACATCCAATAGATATTTTCCAACAAAACTTTTCGTACGATGTGAAGAATCCATCGTTAAAAATTAAAAATTAAATCAAAAGAGCATATTTTACATTACCGATCACTATTTTCTTTTAAAGAATCCAAATAAAAATTAAATTCACTTGACAACACGTGTACACAAACCATCACAAATCGCCACAATAGTTTTATCACGAGAGGCTAAATAAATAACAAGTGAGCCGGGGTATTATTATGGCTTTGCATGGCCCTCCGCTCGCTTCGCTAGCTACGGAGGCTCAATCATCAAGACCTAACCAAGTGCTAACCAAAGCTAAGCTAACCCAAGACAAACCCAAAATTCCCAAGTTTATGGATCGCAACTTGGTATTTGGCCTCCCCAACCAATTAAATCATGAAACGTAACTTGCATTTTAGCCGCACATCTTTTATCCCGCCAGGGTTGCCATATGACCATTTCGATGTCTGCGTACTCTTAGGGAACGCCTACTTTTAGGCGTTTCTACCCTAGATGTCTTTATGGTCCGGGGAATTGCTTTCAGTGGGGCCTCGTAGCTCAGTGGTTAAATGCTGCGCTTCTAACACGGCGGCCCGGGTTCAATTCCGGTGGCAAGAAATGCTTTTTTAAGGTTATGTTTGTAAAACATTTTTTTCATGATTTTAGGCACGGCTTGGGTTAGTTTGGTTTGGTTGCGCCCCGAAGCGAGCGGAGGGCATTGCATGAAGTGAAAAAAATACAAATGTAAACGTAAACATTGTGATGCGCGCGCAGCCCAGGACTCGTCAGGCGGTAGGACTCATTAGGATCTTTAAGAACATGCTTGAAACTAGATGGTGGTAATCTTTGAATATATTCAAAGGTGGTACTAGAACAACACAACAAGAGCGTTTTGGTCATGAATGACGGTTTTTTAAATTATTCAGAGAATGTATCGGTAATTTTCTTACTTAAGGTAAATGACAAGGACGGCAATCAACCGGTGAATTAAAGAAAACGCCTAATGTGTATTGGCCCTTATATCTGAATTTACAAAATTTTAAATTTAACTTTAAATCTGAGTAAGTTTTAAAACTGTGAAAAGTACACGAATTACAAATATTAGATGAGAGGTATTGTAGTAGTATCCTATCAACTTTTTTGATGATCAATTTTTAAATGAAATGATCATTTTTTTAATGAAACACCAGGAAAATGTCAGTATTGCAATCGGATATCATTTGGCGATATTGCAATCGGGAGATGCCCGAATGGTTGTTACCCAAACCCAAGAAGAATAAACTAAAATAAGAGTTCTTGGTTATTACCAAGGATTTAACTTATTAGATCTTTGGTTATTACAGTCTTATGTCTTACTCACTGAATATTATTATTTTACGTTTGTGTCGGGTGAGGAGCGGAAACAAGTAGAAAATCTTTGTTTTACTGGGAGACAATATTAATTTGCATTGGTAAGTTCAACATCTAAACAAAATTTGCCAAAATACGAATTTTGGACATAAATAAATAACTTTAATTTTTAGTGACATCGATCGCAATCGCAAAATTGCGTATGATCACTTGGCTCAGTCATGCACTTGCATTCCTGTATATACAAAAGTACTATTAAATCAACTGATTATTAGCAATATTAGCATATAATCATAATCCTAACGACCTTTAATTTTAATTTTCTTCCTAAGCTATAGGTTTCAAGATACTAATATTACTAATACACTATATGGGGGAGATCGGGGTAAGATGACGAACTTCTATATTTAAGCGTTGTTTGATTTATTCAAACAACGATTTAAGTAACAGAATCAATTTTTGAAGTGCTGCTACTGGCGCCATCTAGCTACCAAGGCTCAGCACCAAAATTAATGCCCAGTTGTCTGCACATATTTTATTCTTAACCATCTACACGACTCCTTCCGTCTAACGAGTCTTGGGCTTGCGCGCATCACAAACACATTTCTGACAAATAGATGTTTTATGGTGCAGGAAATTGCTTTCAGCGGGCCACGTGGTTCGGTGGTTAGATGCTGTGTTTCTAATACGGCGGCCCGAGTTCGATTCCAGTGGCAAGACATGCTTTTTTTAAGCTTACGTTCGTAAAAAGTTTTTTTTATTTTGGGTATGCCTTGGGTTAGTTTTGTTTGGTTGATGTGAAGTTAAGTGAAGTGAAAAAAAAATCAATTGTAAACGTAAACATTGTGATGCGCGCGCAATCCCAGAACTCGTCAGGCGGAAGGACTCGTGTAGATGGTAAAGAATAAAATGTTTGCAAATGATCCGGCTCGCTCACTATTGTAACAGTCATACTTGAACAACTGTTTTGATAGTACCTATACCTATTGTAATATTTTCTCAAATTTAATAACGATATGTGCCTTTCTCAAGTAAGTGAATGAACCTAATTTGTTACCAGGAATTCTTTAATACTAATAGATATTGCCAGTAGTAAAAGTGTTGTTGTTTTGTTTCTGTTTAAATTTTAGCATCAAAATTTGATAAATTTGCACAAAATGACGGTGGTAAGATGATGAATTCGTCATCTTACCCCAAGCAAGAAGTATTAAAGCCACTATACTTTTTTAAAGAATGCAGCGGGTGCAAGCGCAAACCCAATCGTATAGGGAGTGGAATGAAGATTCCATTGTAGCAGCTATGAGGGAAGTAGCGAAGGATTATTATGTTGTAACGCAGCCGCAATAACCTACAATGTTCCTGAATCCACGTTAAGAAGGTACTTGAAAAGAGGCACTCTAGGTGAAAAGTTTCCCAAGGGCGCAGGTCGTTTTAAGAATAGTTACCTTTTATGAACAACAGACGAAATAATTTGCTAGCTACCTAACAGAATGTAATCAACCAGGCCATGGGTTAACTTTGAAACGCCCCTGACCCCGGGTACACCTTTTTGCACCCAAAAGCCAGCAACTTTATTGGACGTG
>MU192702.1:1781-27723 GCA_016904865.1 Pissodes strobi | reverse complement strand
TGTTATCGCCAAACTACAGGGTCTGCCCAGATTTGGTTACCAAATGGGAAACTTTTTTATTTTTGATTTTATGAGAATAAGTTATTTTTGATAAAAGTTGGTGCTTGGAAAAAAACTAATTTTGACAATTCTAAATTCAGGATAAGTTATACAGGGTACTTAAAAAATACAAAAATTAAGGTTAAAAAAACAAAAATTTTGGAATATCGGAAAACCTTCTGCAGAAAAAATCAAGTTCCTATTAAGGCAAAAAATAAAAGTCAAACACCATTGTTTCCAAAAGTGCACAGTTGCGGAGAAAATTCATCAATTATTGAAAAAATTACGAAAAAATTCTCATTTATTAAATTTGGCCTTAATTTTATCAGCAGCGATACACTTTTGGGAAAAATTGTATTTGACTTTTATATTTGGCTTAATAGGAACTTTATTTTTTCTGCAGAAGGTTTTTCGATACTCCAAAATTTTTGATTTTTTAACCTTATTTTTTGTATTTTTTAAGTGCCCTGTATAACTTATCCTTAAATTAGAATTGTCAAAATTACTTTTTTTGCAAGCACCAACTTTTATTAAGAATAACTTTTTCTCATAAAATAAAAAATAAAAGAGTTTCTCATTTGGTAACCAAATCTGGGCAGACCCTGTATACGGTGAAAAATGAAAGTTATTACACATGTTGGGGTGTTTCCCAAACATATTCCCCCGCCATGAAGATCCCATCTTTATTAACGAGAGAGGGAGTAAAAACTCCGACCGATAAATAAATATTATTTTAGAGAACACGAACAAAAGAATACTTCTTGAAGTATAAATTGGAATGACGGCAACACCGCCTTCGGTTTAACAACAGAATACAAACAAGACAATACTTTTTTAAGTATAAAGTGGAACGACGGCAACACCGCCTTGGGTTTACTTTGCTAACAGCACAGCTAACCCAAACTAACCCGCAAAAATCTAACACGCATTACCCGCAAAGAATTCTAAAAACACGCATAGGAACAAGCGCGTTGAGAGTGCACTTCTCGAAGTACAACATTTAACATAATCTCAATTACATTAAATCATTTAGTAATGTCATAATCGGGTAAGGGAGGTTAACAAAACTTTGTATGTCCTTTTGTTACGGTGCGAACAACGATTCCCTTTTTTAGAACTAGAGTATGAAACATGCTCAGCAGGTGACTTGAGAGGGAGATCGACTAGATTATTGGGAGAGTTTTGTTCAGAGGATTGAACAAACAGAGAAACAGCACCGTACACGTCTCTACGTGCAGGGTTATAAGCACTGAGAAGAGTTGAACGATTGTTCAAATGAGAATTGGAAAGAGGAGCGTTTCCTGCAATTACCCATCCTTAATGACTATTTTGCAAAACAGGGAGGTTCTTACCTAATCTATATACACCATCTAAAATCAAATCATAGTACAGATTAGCACCAATCAACATATCGATGTCTGATGGGGAAGCATAATACGGATCACCTAACCTAAACTGATTGGGGATATTCATTTTATCTTGATCAATGGAGACTTGCGGAAGTTTGCAAGTTATATTTTTGAGTACGGCGCAAGTCAACTTAAAACTTCTATTATTATACACAATAGAGTACAGCCTCAAATCAACAATCTTATTGGACTTCATACTGCCTTGAGAAATTCCACTTATATTAAGTGACTTATTGTAGGGAACATAGTTTAGCTTCTCTACGAGCTGATTGGTTACAAGAGCGTTCTGACTTAGGGGAGTGGGTGGGAATGGCGCTCGGTGGGGAATGACGCTCACCGCATTTCTACTAGCCCAGTCGAGTCTACTATGTCCCGCTTGACGTCATTCCCTCTTGGTAGCTCCCCGAAGTAATCGAAGCCATTCACGTGTCGATATTTAGCATTGCTCGACGGTCCTGTCAGTAAACGTGTATTTAATTATTTTAATCTAATTTTAGTGTCTCGAATATCTAAAGTTAAGTTGTAATAACGTTATTTTGGAGTATTGTATCATTTATTAAATCGATGGAGTGTGTCTTAGGCGTAGTTTAATGTGAACTTCGTTTATTTATTTCAACCTAAAAAAAGTGTGCGGCCATTTTTGTCATATATTTAAGTTTGGGGCAATTCCGCTCAGGTTGAGTGATGTAGTCGTTCACTATACCTAATCGCACTGTGTCGGGTTTATTCTGAGTTTATTGGTTGTTCTGTTAATTTTTTCAATAAATATTTCAATATTAGTAGTTACATAACCTTAATTTCTCTTATAAGTACCTGAAAACTAATGATCGCTATTACCCCACCGGTGTGGACAATTGCGCTCAAAGCACTAATTAATTTTTTTTGTTGTAACCAGCAAATAAAATTAATTCTAGTCAAGATTTCGTAACTAAATGCAACAACAATAAATATTGTTTACTCAAATTAATTTCTAAGTTCCTCTGAATAAAATAAGTCACAAAAAAACAAGTGTTTGCTTAAGTGAGCGCAGTCCCCCCCAGCTCCCCTACAGACTCTAAAAGAATTTTTGCTTGAACGGGATGTCAATTAGAAGCAAACAGAGTTACACAGGCTGTAGCTAACAAAACATGAGAATTTTTATTCGAGAGAGTAGATAAGTTCAATAAATGGGTATCTTGGGACTGATTGTCTGCAATTGTGTTAAAAGAGGGGCCTCTATTCTGAGGTGTCAAAGGGGGAGCTATATTTTGAGGGGGTCCTCTATTTTGAGGCATCCGAGGGTGTCCTCTATTTTCAGGAGATAGTGTACCATGCTCTTGAAAGAGGCATGAGTGCCTATTTATAGGCTGATCATTTTGAGTACTGTGTGCTGCTGAGTTTTGATCGATCAATGGTTAAAAACATCTTGAAAAGAGGGAGAACTGTGGCGATTAAAACCATTTTAAGGTGTGTGTACTTGAGAGCTATGTAAAAAAGTATGATGTTTTGGAGAGCACAAAGAACATCTTCTGGTGGAGATACACTTACTTCTCGAGTTATTAGTACCGAGACAGTTGAAACAAAGATTTTTACTTTGTACAAATTTCTGCTTATCAAACAAGTTTAGTTTCCTAAATTTATCACAAGTGTATATTTTATGAGAATTTAAATTGTAAAAGCTGCACAGAGCTGATTTGTTTTGTTGTTTTACATGCAACGAGACTCCTTTTATAGGATTTTTTTGAGTGCTTTCTACTGAAGACAAGTTTTCTAAAATGGTACACCTTTTGTGAAAGAAATCAAGAAATTCAGTAAGAGTTGGCAACATGTTTATATCTCGTTCTAATTCAAAAGCTTTACGAGTGCCAAAATCTAATTTTTTCTCAAATGAATAAATTAAAAGGAATTCAGAGTTCTTCGTAAGAGTAGTTAAGATTGTTAATTAAATCAAGATTTTTCTCAGTTACAAACTGCCTTAAATTAGGACCAATACACTTTACAACAGAGTCTATTTCTAATAGTGAAACGAAATGTGCATTAATCACTGATAACTTGTTTTCATATATTTCTTTTAACAAGTTAATTGCAACTTCAATATTATCATTTGTTGCCAGTAAGCTTTCAATGATTTTTAAGGGTTCTTCTCTCAAAAATGACTTTAAGTACATGCATTTCTGAATGTTACTTATTGAAGTATTATCTGTGATTAATGTGTCAAACAATCGTATAAAAGAGTTCCATTCAGAAACTTTATCATTAAAAGGATTGATTTTGATTTTTGGTAATATTACAGAAGGGGGAGGGGGGCTCTGCTGAGCTACACATTGAGAATTTGGAACAACTTGAGAGAGTGGAGCTAACGTCTCAATACGTTTTTGTATCTGAATTAATAAATCAACTAGTCTAGTTGCTGTTTTAGATTTATACATGCCTACAGTTTCTTTTATTTTTTTGTACATGTTAAAGCTGACGAATTTTTTCTCTAAGGATTCAATTTCTTCGCAGTCATCGTTTAGTTTTTTTCTGTTTAGCTTCCCTGATTTTCTTCGGAATTTGTTGGTGTATTTTCTGGTTTGTCTTTATTTTCCATATTTTCTGTGCTTATTCATCAGATCTAGGATTTCTTCGGACATCCATGATTTTTTCATGTCTTTTGTGACTGGTTTTAAGTGTCTTCTATTAATCTTCTCCACTGTAGTTCTCGGCCTTTTCAATTCCGTTTTAGGATCTAGATTACCAGCAAGATCAGTTTCATGACTAAACTGACTCAGTTTTTCTCTTACGCTCGTTTGCACCATTGGATCTTTTAGTTTATGCAAATCATGTTTTTGTTGTTTCTTTTCCCATTGTGTAACTAAGTTTAATTAAAAGAAACGCGTCAGCATCGTCACTATATTATTTCTTTAATCGCAAAGTTTTAATCAAAACTTCAGTCAAAACAAACGAGACAAGCGGTGAAAATCACAGATCAAAGGGATTCTCTAGGATACCGAGGAGTGGACACACTAAGAATGTGCGCTAATCGGCCTTTCCAGGCGCCACTGAAAGCAGCCGTAAACAAAATATGATACAACGTGCTCTATGACGATCTGTGACGCAAAGTCGGGACACGTGAACGTGTGCGTATGTTAGTAAATTGCCCTAGTACGTTGGTAGATAATTAGTTAATGGTAATGCTAAATATTATGCTGACAAATTTACACATAATTATTAATATTATTATCGGCATAATAGGAATAGATGTCTAATAGGTATATTATTTTATGATTTTTTATGGAATATTTGGGGAGCACGTGCTCCTTTGCCCCCACGGCAGGGGCTGTCACTGGGTTTCGATCTGATAGGAGCACATTTGATGCAATGTTCAGGAGTTTTCCAGGATATAAATGGGCGAATAGTGACTGCTGCAGTGTTTTGTAATCTGTCAAAAGCCTTTGACTGTGTGAGTCACGAGGTGCTGCTGCGGCAACTCTTTGCATATGGGATTCGGGGCGGGGCACTTCGGTGGTTCGAGAGTTATCTGTGTGGCCGGGAAGTATGTCCACGTAGATGGTGTGTCGTCTAGCAGGCAGCGTACTTCATGCGGCGTGCCCCAGGGTTTTGTATTGGGGCCAATCCTTTTTTTTAATATATGTGAATGATTTGACTATGCTTGAAATTGCAAGGCGCTTTAAGCTGTGTGCAGATGACACCACCGTACTGTTGTAATGGAATATATGTACGTATTCCGCTACACAAAAAATTCAGTTCAATTACGAATGATTTTCGATATGTGGGATTTTAGTTACCAGTGACATCTATTCACGAATGGGTTTATTTCGTGCAAGTAACGATTTAGAAGTACTAGTACGCTGTTTTATACTTACAATTTGTGGATTTATTTCACTGTAGATTACTATATTTAATAGTGACATCTATTCGCGAATGGGTTTATCTCGTGTGGTTGGCAATTTGGGAGCGCAGTACGCTATTTTATACCTACAATTTATGAATTTAATTTACTATAGATTGCTATATTTAATATTGGGTATTTCTATAGCTTGACGCTGCGTGATCTATAGTGATAGTCACATGATATAAATTATCCAATTAAAACATCGGAAAACATAATTTATCGAACGTCTTAAATTTTGAAAGCGAGGTCGTTTATCTTTGTGCAGACGCTTGACGGGTGAGTGCTAGTTTTTAATCTTGAAATATTTTATTCACCTTGCAGTATATTTAACTAATTCTTTGATTTTTAAATACATAATTAATATTTGTTCATGATTCGTTTAGTCTTATTCGACTTAAACAATAATTTAGCATTCTTATATTACATTTTTATTTAGCTTACATCTTCAATAGTCTTAATTATTGTCGTGACCCTTGGGTAAGGATACCGATTTATTGGTGAATAATTGCGTCTCTCATTAGTCAAATTCATGTAATTTGAAAGAGGCTTAGTCCAAATTTACGGAGAACGCAATTATTTCATCGTTTAGTGGTCACGCACATTATTTTACGTATTTCCATTCAAATAGAACAGTATTGTTTGGGTGAATTCTCCGAGTAGATTCTATATATTCCTGCAAGGGTAGTAAATTGAATTTTCAGTAGAATTTATCCGAATTTTCCCTCATAGTATTGCTGGTTTTAATATATTTTTTTCAGGCTTATTTAATTAAATTTTCAGTTTATTTGTTACATCAAGTATATAATTATTAGCACTCGCCCCGTCTCGTCTCAACACTGATGCACCGACATTAGTTTGCATTTATGAGAGGTTAATCTCACGTGTATTTTTTTAAAATCTTTTATCTAAATCTCTATCTCGATGCGAGATGGTGCTTATTTTATCTTTATCTTTAATTAATTAAGGCGTAATTACGCTCAGTTATCGTTTATGTGCCAAGGGCCGAGATAAAAACCAATAGAAATTACTTATTTTGAGTTATAAGACTCGTTATTAGAGGTTGTACCTCTATTTTTTCTATTTATCATCAAGTTCAAGTTAGCTTTTATTTAGATTTACTGAGAGTCACTGAATTGGAACGTAATTTCATAATTATCTTTTGAATTTTAAATTTTAAAGTAAAGAAAAGGATATCTTGAGTAACAGTAGTTATTTATAACATTTGCTCAACTTAAAATTGTAATTCAAGTTTTTGATTATATCTGCTTTAACCAGTAAATTTTCAATTTGTTGATTACTTCCTCATGTGTTTAGCAGTGTCACTGATGTTCACATGATATTTGAGTGAATATTAGTTAAATAGCAGTATACATTGGTCTAAGACTTGTCTATTTCTTCTTTCATGTTACGACTGATTTGACTGTCTGAAGACACGTAGCTGTACCATGCAAATTGGTGGGAATCAACACATGGTCAACCTATAAGTCCTTGATAACCCTAACTCAACTGAAAATGGGAACAGGCAGAAGCGGTTCCAGTGGAGGCCCCAATACGATCACATGGTTACAGAATAACTGAACGAAGTTAAGTGTCAGTCAGTCAGAAGATAAACATATTGTAAAGACTAATTGTATTCAATTTTCCATCTGTCATAATTAAATTTTTTACATTAATTTTAATTCTCATTACTAAGTCAATTTATTCTTAAACTTTATTTCAAATAATTTCATCAATTATATTTGTAATTTAATTATATTAATAATCTCCATTTCACATGATACCATCACTCATATTTGGAATTTAATTGTAAAATTAATATATTGTTGTTTTGAAATTTAACTCTTTAATTTATCACAAGATAGAGATCTGGGAGACATTGCGAATTATAAGGGCAAATTTCTGATATTCTTATCTATATTTACTTACATTTAAGTGTTCATATTCAGTTCGCATTGTCTCTAGGAACTCTGGCGCCCAAAATACACTAGAAAATCTCTGCTAATAAGAGAACGTCGACCGACGCCCTAAGGAAAATAAAAACGAGTCTCATGCATACAAAATGGCGCACAAAGTGACGCCAACTGTTCAATTTCATTACACTGTGGCGCGACAAGAATCCGGGCCCACTACTTAAGCGGTGGTGTGATGCTAATTGCCTCTGCTTGAGCATGTCTAAAACTAACCTCATCGGCTTCAACTGTCCTGTTGATGGCCTTATGTTTGGTGACAACACCATCCAGACTGTGAACTCTTCTAAGTTTCTAGGTCTGTGTACTGACAAAAACCTAAAATTCTATCCTCATATCATTAAGTTGAATAAAAGATTGGCGTCCGGCTATTTTTCTGTTTGGGTTACCTTTCGGGAGCATAAGAATAAGTATAAATTTCCCAATCCTCAGCCGGTATATTGTCCAGCCTTGTCAGGAATTCCGTGATTTAAAGTGGCATCAAGATATACATCACATTGACCTGCTGATTAGGAATGTTTAAAAGCCTTTCGCAAAACTTATACTTTATTGCCACAGAAAAATTCAAATAAATTTTATGGACAAAGCTAACTAAAATAAATAAACTAACCATAGTAGGGCAAATACAAAACAAAACTTAATATATACAATAATATATACGATAAAAATAGAACAAGCAATTTTCAAATTGAAATTGGTCACGATTTAACAAAAAAACTATATTACAGAACATCATAAGCAGTTGAACTAGATCCACAGGAAGTACACAAAACATAGGGTAAAGAAATCCAGTGTTATCAAAATATTAAACATACATTATAACGAAGCGTGCTGTTTGAAAAAATAAGGAAGGTCATGTCGGTGAACTTGACTCAGGCAATATGCATATGCTGCAGAGTTGAAAATACCGAGTAAAAGTAAACAAAACATGACTAAAATTGATAGCTTGGTATTTAATTTTGTGTAATTCCTGTATATCCGAAAAATCACTAATTCGTCAAAAAGATAATCCTATACCTATTATAAAAAATATATATAATATAAAAAAAATTCACCGCCGCACATGAAGCCCAAGAAAATTAATGGAGGAAAAAATAAAATCTAATTCACGCAAAACTCATTTATAGAATAATAAGGTCTTTCTAGTAGGTAAGCTTTCGTTTTTTCACGAAATTTAGCAAATGTAGGGATGGATTTAAGATGTAGCGGGAGTGTATTGTATAACTTCTTGGAATTATAAAGAATAGAATTTTTTGTTAATTCAGAGGAGGGAAAAGGAAGGTAGATGTCCTGACTAGAATTTCTTGTTGAGTACTCGTGTTGTGGCCTTTCGGGAAATATGGTTCGATATTTGCGTATTAAACAAGTTGTTTCTAAAATAAATAAAGCAGGAAGCGTAAGAATTTTATATTTTTTAAAGTAGTATTCGCAATGAGCTCTGCCATTAAGACCAAATAAATAACGAATTGCTCTCTTTTGAAGTTTGAAAATGGTACGAAATTGCTCGGTGTTACAGCAGCCCCAAAAGGGAAGGCCGTAGCGAAGATTAGATTCAAACAAAGAGAAGTAAGTGAGCCTGGCAGTAGACAGATTTAGTTCCTTCGAAACCGATCGAATTGCGAAGCAGGCAGAAGAAAGCTTTTTTGTTAAAGAATCAATATGTGCGGACCACTTAAGGTTGGCACTAATACTCAAACCTAGGAATTTAGCCGAATCAACGTATTTAATATTGTTGTTGTGAAGTAGCAAAGGTTGTTGTAAGGTTGTTTTATAAGATAAGGCTACCGTTTTATCAACGTTGAAACACAGCCAATTTGAGTCAGACCAAGTTTTGATTGTGACGAGATCACTGGAGATATTAGAGTGTAGGGAGAAAGTATTAGAATCACTCCAAGTTATGCTTGTGTCGTCAGCAAAGAGAGAAATTTTATCATTGATTTTTAGGTATGTAATGTCATTAATATATATTAGAAAAAGGATAGGGCCAAGAATAGAGCCCTGTGGAACTCCACTGGTAATTAATCTGCAATCAGAATCAGAACCGTTCGCTCTAACAAACTGCTGTCTATTTTCAAGATAAGATTGAAACCAGTTCGAAGGAATACCACGGATTCCATAAAAATTTAGTTTTCTTAACAAGATGTCATGACACACACAGTCAAACGCTTTAGCGTAATCACAGAAGACTGTAGCAGTGGGGAGATTGTTGTTAAGGAATGAGTAGACATCCTGAAGCAACGAGAACATGGCGTCATTTGTACACTTGTTTGGTAAAAATCTGAACTGTTCCGGGGACAGTATGCCATGTCTAAGGAGAAATGGCATGAGGCGATTTTTTAATAACTTTTCAATGATTTTAGAGAGTACAGGCAACAGAGCAATTGGACGATAATTGCATAAGACATCCTTTTCACCTCCCTTATGAAGAGGAATAATTATCGCAGTTTTGAGGCATTCGGGAAAAACACCTTTCGTGAAGGACGCATTAATTAAGGAAGCTATATAGGACATCCATAATTGGAAGTGGGAGGTTCAAGAAAATTTTAATTGACAGATTATCAGTGCTACAAGCTGATTTACTCTTTATGCTGCTCATTACCTGAAGAAGTTCAAGGCTGGTCACAGGGCTTAGGAAAAAACTATCAGCGACTTTTTTAGAAGGAGGAAGAAACGAGAGAGGGTCGAGAGAAGGAGAAATACCAGAGGTAACATTTTTGCTCACGTTGACAAAATATTCGTTCAAATCATTTGGTTTTGGCATTCTCTGATTCGCGGAATTTGTTTTGCCTCTAAGATCGTTAATAATGGACCAGGCCTCCTTGGATACAGGAGTTGATAAACGATTTTGATAATATAGTTTCATTGCTGTCTTGATAAGTTTTAGGTAGATCTTCCTATAATTCGAAATGAATTCAAGAACTTGAGTGGAGTTAGTGAATTTTTTTATGTATGAGAGGGAACGCGTTTTTTTGCAGATATGCGTAAACCTTTCGTAGTCCATGGTTTGTGACGTTTAATGGATTTAAGCGGGAAGGCTTTATTGAATGCATTTATAATTTTATTTAAGAAACCACTAAAGTCAGAATCAAGTTCACCTGATTCCAAATTCCAGTTGGTCTTTAGGCAAAGGTTACGAAATGATGAAAAATTGGAGGCTGAGAAGATTCTACCTAGGTGGCGTTTTTTTTTGAGGGCCTATAAGAAGTATTGAATTTGGAGATTACTGCCTCATGATCTGAGACCCGCGCTAGTTACTGTCGATTGGACATCAGTTGAAGGAAAGTCGGACGCTACATAGTCAATGATAGAAGAGGAATTGTTAGAAATCCGAGTTGGAGAGGTTACATGCATTGAAAGACCAAAAAAGTCAAAAATAGAAATTAATGATTTTTGGGCAGCACAAGCGGTAGCGTAGTCAATATTTAAATCACCACACAAAATTTTCTTGCCTTTCCCCGGCAGATCATCTAACAAGCTTAGCAGGTTATCAAAGAACAATTGCACATCGGAATTTGGCGCTCTATATATACAAATTACGTGTAAATCAAGGTTCTTATTGTATACAATTCAAATTCAAATTCAAAGTAGTTATCCGATTGGAGATGATCAAATTTAGTTACAGGTAAAAAGCCCTCGCTCAAGGAAAGAATCAGTGTTCCCCCATGAGCCGAGTTTTTCCGATTAAATCTGGCTATTGTGGAGTACTTTTCAACATAAAGCGGTTCATTCTCACTCAGCCAGTGGTCTGTAATTGCAACTAGTTGAGGGAACCCTGATTCCTCCAAAAACAAAAACAATTCATCAGTCTTATTTCGCAATGAGGCAACATTAATAAGAACCATACTAAGCCTGGCGTAAAGATTAGTGGAATCTAGTCGCTCAGGACACGTCAAGCTGCTTAAAAAATTTTCTTCGGGGAGCCGCTGGAGAAGTATTTTTGGTGACCCTCTCGGGACTTCTGAAGCTGAATCGTCCTCTCGGAAACAACATGGGATCTGTAGGAACAAAGATCTTCTTCCACTTCAGTGTGTTTAAACCCATATGCGGCATGAAAGTCGTGGTAGACCTTACGTAAAATGTCATCCTGGATTGGCAGTCCTTCAGATGCTAGGAATAATCTGATGCTTATGTTGGTAAATCCCTCATAGCATACCGAGGCAGGTTGGTCATACAAATAGGCAAGGTACAACCTAATGGCTCTGAAGATGGCAGGTTCCCTTAGCCTTGCCATAAGGAAACGATTACTAGAGTCGTTAGACTTACTGGCGGCCTGTGTTAATTTAACTGTTCGGGGAGTCAGCGGGTCCAGAGAGAAGGATGGTTTATGGGATGATTCCTTAGACAGTTTAATTTTGACATCGCTCACAAGGGCATTAGTGTTGCAAGCAGCGATAGCTTGTTTGTCAGAAGTTACTGTAGTTACCTTGTGCGCGTTAGCTTCACTGACTGGAGAGGCAAAGTCCCGCAGAGTGCCAGAGGTCGGACTGCTAGTCACTTTCGCCTTGGTGGAGGGAGTTAGATAGAGCTCTGTAGTTTTTTTTAGTTTTGTAGTTTTCTGAGGGATTTCAGATTCCGATGACCATCTAACTTGAGCCCCGGGTGGCAAGATATTGATGCCGAACAAATTCTCAGCGGACTTTCTTGATAGGGTCCCTATTTTAAATGTAGATCCTATGGAGTCATTGCACTGACTGACCAGGTTATAGCATCGAATAAATTCTGATGTTTTCAACTTTTCCTTCACATAGTGCACGATATTATTTGAAGTAAATCCTGCCGGGAGGTGTTCTACGATCACATAGTGCCATCTTTGGGCACTTCTATAAATTGCGGAGTTGGAATCGTCTGGGATTGAGGAAACTTCAGTAGGCAGTTCCATTTGAGTGGAAGATGAAACAAATGCCGTTGACGTAGTTTGGGTGGAGCACGGCGTAGAAGTAAAGCGTGTCATCGTAGGTAGAGCACTATGTTGTTTTGGGTTAGCAATTTTAGAATTTACGTCCCTAACCAAGGTGGTAACATTTGCAAGGCTACTTTTTAAGTTGTCAATACCCTTCTTAATATCAGTGGACGAGGAATCTTGCACCTGGATCTTGATGGTTTCCTCTGTATTGTTGAGTAGAATTTGGGAAATAGTAAAGACATTCTGTTCCACTTCCCTTACCGATTTCAACAGAGAATGAGGGTTACAAATGGAGAACACCTCCGACATTTTGTGAATATCGTCTATTTTCTTCTCCAAAAGGTTCCATTTAGATTCGTTATTCAATAAAATATCATACATCACAGAAATAGTCGGTACACTGTTTGATAATTTACTCACACGGTCAACCAGCGAGTCAAATATCTCCTGAGGAACCTGATTTTTTGATAAGTTGGAAATTTTGTCGTTGAGATATCTCAAACACCCCAACACGTGTATAACTTTCGTTTTTTCACCGTATAGTTTGGTGACAACATCCTGTATGTATGTAGTATGAATGAACCGTGATTTAACTCAAAATATATTTATTTCACCCCAAGTAAACAGAAATTTGTGCATTTAATTCAGCATATGTCAGTTCTTCATTACCCCTTAGTCCGAACCTGGTTTGTTGGTATAATAGAGTCCGTCATATGCGGCATTCTCTAGAACGTAAAATGGCACTCCGTCAATTCAATCGTGTGAAATCGTTACCAATTTGAAATATATCCGTGTCTCCGTCAGTGTTCAGTAAACCATGTGTCAAAAGAAAGAAGGAAGATGCTTTCACCTCAAATGAAGCACACGCGGATTTTCCCGCGAATCCCCAATTATTTTAGTCTGCCTGACTCTGCCGCCTAGCGATGGACAAATTAGATTTCAGTGCGTACTGCGTAGCAAACACTCAGCCGTGATGCGTCGGTCTTTGCACCGCTCCGCATGATTTTTCGCGCCGAAAAACATCTAGCCTTGTCCTTGTGTCTTACATCCACTAAAATGAGCTAGATTGGTCCTGTAAGCGAGTTCAGTTCAAGCGTTCGCTCTAATAGCAGTTAAAAGTGTTGTTCTCCCTCTGGCCAAAGGTCAAATTCCTTTTGGGCCAATTTCTCTTCTTGTATGCACAGATATTTGTAGAATATCTAGTGTACCTCAGCAATCTTTGTTCACACTTGGACCAAGACCTCATTTGGGCGTTTTTAACGCAATTCTAAGACAATATCGAATCGTAGCGTCTCTTCTGAAGAAGAAGTAACACTGTAAAATGGCGTCTGCAAATTTACAGTAGAGAAAATCCATTCCAATCCCAGCCACATGAATCCAATATGTGAAGGCTAAAAGGCTACCCCTGAGTACGACAATAGTGGAGAAACGAGAAAATCAAGGTATTTGTAGAGTGAAAGGAAGTTGAGATTTTAAAGACAAAAGTTTCATTTTAAATTAACAAATCAAGACTTTTTAGTAGATATTAATAATTAAGATGAATGAATGAATGAATGCGTGCAATTAGTGTATAAATTGTATATATTATTTACATCAAATGAAGTTGCATAATTACATTATTAAAGGATTTAATAACTAACATACCTACCTGGTTTCAATTTACATAATCTATGTTTAAAACCCCACCACCCTATTTATACAGTCCACTTAATATCTTGTGGCCAATTAGACAGTTAAGTAGCCACCTACACCTTTATGGCTTAAAGTAATTAATAAAATTAATGTGTTTGTACCGAGCAGAGGGCACTCAAGCAAAAGTGGCTTAAGCTCTGTAGATGAATTCGTATGAAATCCTCGATCAATCAATGAATCAGACACTAGATAGTCACAAATGTCTTAAACATGATTGGGATGGTGTTGAGACCACTTATCGGTCTGTACTTTGTAACATTTGAGATGAAATACAACTAACTATCCTTTCTAGGGCATACAAAATTAGGAACAGTCATCCAAGAAACATGAGCGCTCGTTTTAGAATTGCTTGTCTAACCGAACAACAATCCCAAGAAGTCAAGTTTTGTAAATAGTTTCTAGTAATGTGACGAATTCATATGGGAAACAGAATTATTCCTGGGTAATACACACAATATCACGGCACTATTTTATAAACTTAATTACTCTATAAACAATACCCTTACTTACCTTGCAACTTCCTTAATCCGTTCTTTAGCTTCTTCGTTTATTTTAATCCCGACAAATTCACTGTCTGATACTTTATGGTCTGAATCAAATTCATCTTCCTGACTTGAACTGCTATCCTCATCTCGATCATATTGAACCGATCCTGCCCCAGATTTTTTTATAGCTGCATGATGAACCACTATAATATGAGACAGAACTGATTCTTTCTTAGCGTTTTGGACTCTAAAATAAGGACACAGAAAATGGTAAAGAAATCGCCAACAACTATATATTTTTTTTTATCTCTGATGGTGTTCGATTTCATAAGATGCATTCAATTGCTCGGTATGGAAGTAAAATTTGCATAGAATATCCTTAAGGCATGCATTTCTAATATTTGTAAAAATGCAACACTTACGTGCAAAAGGGGCACCGAAACATATCCTGCTCCTCGACAACATGGAGTTGTAAGTGCGATAGAATACTATTTGCTCCCGGCGCAATTCTAATCAAACAAAGAGAGCATTGTGTGCCATCCACTGTTTTGTTGCACTCAGGGTTTCTTTCCAGATGATAATCCAAACTTTGTTTGTGGCGATATTTGCGAGGACAGTGCGAACATCGAAACAAGCCGATTTCCGATTTGTTCCTGTGCCTTCGAAGGTGTCGCTTCATACAAAATAGATTGTCGGTAAAATAATCGCATTGTTCACAGAGGTACATTTTTTTACGTGACAGTGGCTCGTACGTTTCTTCACACGTAGTCCAATTGATGTTGTTCAATACGCTTGAGCTGAAAAATAATTTATTTCATACAAGACATATAGGTAGAGAACAACGAAATAATTTAAGGCCACATTGCAAAGAAAGAAAGAAAGCTTTTTAGGAAGCCAATATATACATTTTTATTTTTATATGTGTTTCAAACGAATATGATGGCACGCAGCTTTTGATCGTATCCTAGATATAGACTTCTGGGCCGTAGCCTTCATCAGCCAGGCTTAAATTTCTGGATTAACACGAAAACTGGTTTTGATAGTCGAAAATAGTATCTGTAAATCAAAGTTAAGCCTGGGTGATGGAGGGTAAAACCCAGAAATCGGTTCTAAGTGCTACCTCTGGGATACAATCACGGTCGTTTGATGTTTTTATTATTTCCTCTATTCTGCCCCCAATTATATATAATACTGTCATCAGCAAATAGTTGGATTATGCAGTTCTGCATAACTTTCCCGATGCCATTTATATACAATAATTATTTATATATTGGTTATATATAGTTATTCCATATTTTTTCGATTTAAATAGCGATAATTGTCAATAATCATCTAAAATACTTGAAGTACAGCAATTCAACACCTATCATTACATAGTGTCATCTGCAAGCAGTTGGACTTTGTATTTTTTACAAAACTTTCACGATGTCACATTTCAAACTTTATACTTCCATTTTTTTTTAATAAGAATTCTGTACCTGATTCTAAACTTCAATTGACTATTTTGTACATCTTATCGCTAATTACATCAAAAGCTTCTTTCATAAATTTCACTGTTAAACCATCTGTACTACTTTCTTTATTTTCCATCCGACTTACAAATTGTGTAACCTCCTGTTTTCTTCTGTTTTAGTTGTCGTTGCTCTCTTGGACATTATTCTTGCGTACGGTCTCTAGTCCCCATTTCATTATTTATTTCTCAACTCCACCACATGTTGAAGCATCTCTTCTTCTTAGGACGCCGTCGCCCTTCGAAGATTGGCGGGTTGACGATCCAACTGGCTATAATGGTGCGTGAAATCGCACCTCTGAAAATCTCTATAGATGTCCGTCCGAACCATCGACGCAAATCCTTTAGTCACGAGTTCTGCCGTCTGTCCACAGATCGTTTACCCTCGATCTTTCCCTCGATGACGAGTCACTCGTAACGCTCTCCCCTCATAACGTGCCCGATGTATTGGAGCTTTCGTTCTTTGATGATTGTCAGCAGCTCTTTACCTTTATCTTACCAGAGTTTCCCTTTCCCATTCCTGTTGCCAGGTGTTCCGAGCCAGATCTTATCGCTCTCTCCCAGCCCTGCTCTTGCCTTTCCACACTTCATCCTCCACTATGGGTAGATCTGCAGCCCGTCTCAGCCCCTCATTTGCAAGCCTATGTGCCTCACGCCCATTTGCGTTACCTGCATCTACCCGTTTCCAACATATGTTTAAGTTCAGCTCTGTCTTATCCAACTTCTCGATGATGCCTTGGGTTTCATGCCTTGGTACTCAGTCCTATAATTATTTAAGCAGTATGTGGCAACCTGTGAGTCTGTATATAGTACAATTCTGGTTCTTACTATTTGGTCGCCCGGTCAGTTGCGCAGTTGATCCCCTGCTTTATTGCCTCGAGACACGTCCTGCTACACCTAATACTCAGGCTCTTTTTTACGGGTGTGCCACCTCTGTGGAGCACCACCCGAATATCCTCCGAATCCCTGCTAACCGCGGCATCAATCCAAACTTTCCACAAGTTGACGCCCCTCTAACCCTCTTTTACGGGCAGTTGGGCATCTGTTATGTGCGACAGTGTTCTTCTGCTTCCTGGACAAACCCTAAGTTCTTCCCTTGCTCTTCCTCTCAATATTTTTGCCAACTCTCTCGCCTTGCCTGGTGTCTAGCTAAGGCTTCCACCCACAAAAGCACCTCCCCGCAGATACGATAGCTTGGTCATCTGCATAAGCCTGTACCGTGATGCTCCCATCGAGATCCGCCTCGAGTTCCCCTGAAGTGGCCGCCATTGCCCTAAACCAACTCTCTATAATCAGGACCTAAAGGGTAGGTCCAAGGCAAGATCCCTGAGGGCACCCGCGTTGAATGGTCTCATGCAGTTTACCGCTTATGACTGCTCTTTCTATCAGGAAGCTCCATGCCATACCAAGTAGTTCAGTCTGCACCCTCATCCCTTGTAGTTCCCTCACAACCGTCACAGCCCACGCCGAGTTGAAAGCATTGCTTAAATCAAGCAGAATTATGGCTTGGTGTAACTTCCCCAGTTTCGCTTTCTGAACATCCTCAATTGCGTCAGTTGTCCCTCGTCCCTTTCGAAAGCATTATTGCCTTTCGCTGAAGAAATGACCCACCTCTGCTATGATTTGTAGTCTATTTGAGATTCCTTTCGGCCCCCATTGCCTTCGAGTCTGCGTATGATGTCGTTAATCTCGATATGCCTGAAAGGTGTCGCCGTCTTTGTCATCTCATCTATGAGTGTATCAGTTTCCTCTAATTGCCTTTCTTCTTGGTCGTCTGCCTTAGGATGATACTTATCTATAAGGTAACTGTTGCATTCCTCTTCATCTACGGGCCTTCTATCTCCCAGACCCTGGCATGATTTATGCCTTTGTTCCTTGCCAGTATTCTCTAGGCTCTGTCCCAGGGTTCGGCAGCTATCATATCGTCCAGTTCCTTAGTAATGTACTCGTTATTTTTCTTCTTAATTAGCTTTATATATTATTTTTTTGCTGTAATGAAAACCACGATACACCTAAACACGGTATGTCAGCTGTTCGAAAAATTACATCGTGACATTAAGTGTGTTGCAGATTTTCCCTGTATTTTACATATAAATTCCACACGTGACGTAGTATACGAACTGTCATTTTTCGGAAAGCTGACATACCGTGTTTAGGTGTATCGTCATGAAACCCCCTTTAGCATTCTCCAGCTGGTCAATACTTCCGAAGCGTCTGGCTATTTGCCACCCCGATCTTAGTCTGTTAATACGTGTCTTGGCCTTTTGCACATCTTCGTCCCACCATGTCGTTGTTTCATCATCTCTTAGTACCGTTTTCTTAACTACCTTTTTTCCAATGAGTATTACGTCAGCTTCTAACCGTTCAATCGCCATATCTATTTCCTCCTTATTTCTCAAGCTACTCTCTTCTGGTATCTCCGTTTCAGGATCGGCAGGTTGGTTGAATTATAGATTTCTATGATTCTTTTCCCTTTCATTTTTTGCGCCCCTGCGTCTATGTTGAACGTGAGGTACTGATGGTCGGTTAGTGTTTCCTCGTTGCTTACTTTCAAGCTTTTTACGGTGATTCCTTTGGTAATAGTAAGATCCACCCAGCTACACCCCCTGGTCGAGCTGTAGGTAGGGCCCGATTCCGCATCGTTTACTAGGAAGAATTCTTCCCTGGACATCCACTCTTGTTAGCTTTGCCCCCTCACGTCCGTTGTTTGGCCGCACCATATTTTGTTCTTCGCCTGACAGCAACTCTTTCGAACCTGTTATTCGCGTTATCTCCCGGTTCATCGTAGACCGCCACAACATGAACCAGTCTACCGTTCTGTAACTTGATCCTACAACTAACCACATTGTCTCCTTCATTGTACACTCCTCTGGCCACCCTGATACCTTCTTTGATCTAAATTTCTACTTTCGCGTTCTCTGTCGCATCTCTCACATAACCTTTGCTTTCCCTTGTTTTTTTTTTCTGTGGCTCGCAGGTGATCACAATATCCGTCTCTTCTTTCCTAGCTCTTTCCCATAGTAGGTCAGTGGAGCTGTAGGTTTAGGTCTCTACTAGTGAAGAGGATCTTCGTGGAGATAAATGTTCTTCTGGCCTGCTTTATCCTCGATCTGATTTCCATTTTAGGGTCACTGTTCTCGTTGACAAGGGCTCCAAGATATTTAACGGACAGCACTTGTTCCACGACCTGGTTGTTAATTTGAAGGGCCGTCTTGGTGTCTTGGAGAACACAACTCCCTTAGTCTTGGCAACGTTCATGTGTAGGCCATGATGTGCGCTATGTTCAACGATAAGGTCCATCATGTTCTGGAGATGTAGGAGGCTGTCAGCGAATCGTTATTAATTATTAATTACTTAATTAATTATTAAGGTATTGTTGGTCTTAGTGCTCTCTTTCACATCCTCCAGTGCCTCTTGAAACACTGCCTCCGAGTATATACTGAAGAGGAGAGGGGACAGGACACACCCCTAACTAACACCCCTCCTGATTACTGTTTCTTCGGATGTTATACCCTCTACCATAATCTTTGAAGTTTGATGCCAGTACAGCTGCGTGATGATGCTCAGATCTCCCGCATCGACCCCTCTCTCTCCCTGTAGCTCTTACAACCCTGGGTGGGTCTTGGCTGACTTCACGATACGCCTCCACTGAACTCGATCCATCATTGCTTCTTCTGGGTGATCAACATTTAAAATTTTTAAATCCGATGTTATGTTATCTTTCCAGCGCAGTCTTGGTCTTCCCAAAGATCTTCTTTCGACTGGTACCTCTTCCCAAATTAGTTTGACGGTTCTTTCATCCTCTAGCCTCTTAACATGGTCAGCCCATCTCAGTCTCTCTGATTTAATGATTTTGACAATATCTGGCTCATTGTACAGAACTTTCAACTCTCTGTTAGTTCGGATAGGGTATCGCTGTATTGCAGAGTCTCTGACTGGCCCATATATACACCGCAGAATTCTTCTTTCAGCTATTCGTAGTCTGCTTTCGTTCTGCTTAGTCAGAGTCTATGTCTCACATGCATAGGTCAGTATCGGTCTTATAATTGCGTGATATTCTTATTTTAGAGTTTCTAGAAATAAATCTGGATTTTATTATTTTTTGCAATGCAAAACAACAACGGTTTCCACTTTGAATTCTGGCATCGATCTCATGCGTCATGTTATTATCAGACGTTAGGGTAGCTCCCAGGTACTTAAATTCCCGTACTCTTTCAAAATTATACCGGTCCATAGTGACATTCTGGCCTATTATATCTCTCGTTCAGTTCTTGATGTTATCATGTACTTAGTTTTAGCTTCGTTAATTTCCAGCCCAACTTTCTTTGCTGCGTCTTCCAATTTAAAAAAGCCTTCTTTTACACTTATCGTTGTATTACCTACTATATCTAAGTCATCTGCAAATGCTATAATCAGCCTACAGCCCTGGTTTCTAAAAAGCAGAGTTTGAGTTTGAGCTGCTCGTATAATTTTCTCAAGGGCTATATTAAAGAGAAGTGGCGAAAGTGCATCCCCCTGCTTTAGACCATTGTTGATGGTGAAGAAAGTGGCACTGCACTCGTAGACCCCTCCACACAAGCCTTTGTTAAGTTAATAAGTTTGTTAGGGATGCCAAGCTCTGACATTGCATTCCACAGTTCGACTCTTAGAGCGCTATCATACGTTTGCTTAATGTCGATAAAAAGTTGATGTAGTATTTTATTGTGTTCCCAACATTTCTCCATCATCTGTCGAATTGTAAAAGTTTTATCTATAGTGGAACGGTTCTTTCTGAATCCACACTGATAATCGCCAATTTGATGTTCTAAGTAGGGATTCAGTTTATCCAGTAGTAACAGTGAAAATGCCTTGTAGCCAGTATTTATCAGGGCAATACCACGATAGTTAGAGCAGTACATTTTGTCACCTTTCTTATGCAGGGACAATGACACTTTCTTTCCATTTAGATGGTATTTTTTCTTCTTTCCATATTTGAAGAATCAGAGAATGAAAATTATTAAGAAAGATTCTGCTGGTATGGTGTCGCTACCCGGTGTTTTGTAGTTTTTAAGTTTAGAACTGCAACTTCTTTATAAGGGGTACTGCTGTATGGTAGGTGGTAGCATTTCTTTCATTGGTCGTTGGTAGATTTAGGAGATGGTCAAAGTATTTTTTTCAGGTCTCGATTACTTCAACTTCGTTTGTAACTAGAGTTCCGTCATCGTTCTTAAGTATGGTGCCAGTTCTAGGTATAAAGCCGGTTTTGATGCCCTTCACTTTTTGAAAGAAATTTCTATTTTGGTTCTTTCCATTGCTGCACTCTAGTTCTTCCATAATTTTCTCTTCGTGCAGCCTTTTTTTTCTTATAGTTGTTCGTGCTTTTGTCCTTATTTCTCTGTATTTCTCCGAGTTCTGTATCTTTTTTTGGCGTGCAAGATTTTTTTTGTGTACCTGCTCTTTACATTCCTCGTCAAACCAGTCCTTTCTTTTTTGGGGTTTTCTTTTTCCTACTGTTGTTTGAGTGCATCGAGTCACTGCCATTCTGATGGTGCCCCATTTTTCGTCAATGTTTGCTTGATGTTCAGAGGTTGCGAGTAGTGTACTTAAGGATTCCAGGTATTCCTGTATATGTGGTATATGGAACCTTTTTTAATATACATTTTAAACTTATTCTCCTGACCAAAGAGTCAGCGAAAATACGGTCGTATACTATTGCATTTACATTACAATAAGTTCTAGGTATACCAAAATCTTCAACGAGTTTGAGTCCGAATAATCAAAACCAGCCCTATAACTTCGTAGTTGATATCACATAAATAAACATCTGAGCAATAACAATGATACTTTTAAAATAAAAAATGCAAAACCCATGGATTATCACTAATCTTGTTTAGGTATAAGGTCATAAATAATGATTTAAATATTTACCCAGTGTCATTTTGGTCAGAAGTCAAGTGCAGTTTCAAATGAGAATTCCAATGACTCCGACAATTGCAGCTGAACGAACAGTACTGACATTTGAGAGAGGCCGCACGCTGGTGATAAACTCGATGTTTCTTAAGAGAGACGAAATTATCTGTTTTGTATGGGCATCCGTCAATACTACAGCTGTGCCATTTTTTTTTATTCGTGTCCCTGAAATATCGGTATAAGTTTAGTTTTAGAAGATCCTAAGGCTCTGAATAGCTACTTGAGTGATCCTTGATTAGTCTTAACTTTACTTGGGTGTATATAGAAGACTAAGTTTGACAAGTTAAATCTTAATGAAGACGATGGTTGTTAAAAAATTGTGACTTACTCAGCACAATTTGGCTCTTCAACGTGTTGCAACACATGATGTGCCAGATTTGAGTGGCTGTTGCAACTGAACGTACAGTGCTGGCACTCTAGAGGTCCCTTGCCACTGTGAAAAGCCAAATGTTGTTTTAGATTTAGGACATTGCGTGTTTTGTAGAGGCATCGATCGTCGATACACTTCAATAATTTTCTGCTTGGACGTTCTACTGAATTCGGGACCCTGAAATGATTTTCTTAGAAATTTGCTGTTGATTAATAAAATCATATTTTACCTGACGTCTTCATTATCGGTAGAAATATCAACTGAAGTTGAGGGATCGGTACTACATCGCTCAGGACTTTTTTCCACATAGTCTTCATTGAAATTTCCATTTCTTGAACTAGGTTTGTTCTCTTCATGAAAAACAAGTGGCTCGGATATATCAGCAGACGCTACTTCTCTCAAATATCCATCACCATTGTAAATGTTTGCCGACTGTAGGATATCGCTTTCATTTGATTTTTCGGATATTGTACTCAAATTACAAAACATTTTATCTACATTAGTAACATCATTGTCATATGATTGCTGAATATGGCCTTCATTTAAAGATTTTTCGTTATCTTCACGTGAACTAGAAGATTCTATTTCTTGATTATAATAATCAATGACTCCGTCATTACAATTCTCAGGAGGTTCTTGAATATCTACCTCATTTAAGCTCGTATTATTTTCACTGTCATTACTTAAATTATCCTCATTAGAAACATCAAATAAATTTGTAATATCAATGACGATTGGTGATTTTACAAATCCATCATTACAATTCTCAGAAGATTCTTGAATATCGACTTTGATTGAGATCGTATTTCTTTCGTTACTATCGCCAGAGCTACAAGATTCCGACTCGCCATTAACATCAAACGTTTCTAACCTATCAGTGTCAACTCCTGTTTTTACTAATCCGTCACTACAGTCTTGAAGAGATTTATGAATGTCGAGTTCTTTTAGGTTGTTATTTTTCTCATTATCATCAGTTAGACTAAAAGGATCGGTCCCATCTTCATTAGAAAGTTCGAAAGAATTTAGAATATCAGCGACTACTGCTGACTTTATTAATCCATACTTATAATACTCTGAAGATGATTGAATAATGACATCATTTAAGTTCTGATCTTTTTCGATATCCTCACTTGAATCATTAAGAGATCTTATAATATCAGCGCCAACTGCTGGTTTTAATAATCCTTCATTACAGTTCTGAGGAGAGTCGTTAATAACAACTTTATTTAAGGTCGTATTTACTTCGTCATTAGATTCAACAAACGAACTTAAAATATCATCAGCAGATTCGCGAATGTCGCCTTTACTTAAACTCTGATTTTCTTCCCTATGATCACCTGAACTATAATATTCCGTATCTTCGTTACAAACACCAAATGGCTTTAGAATATCAGCGACAACTCCCGATTTCACTAATCCGTCACTGCAATCGTTAAAAGATGTTCGAATATTGACTTGATCAATGTTAGTTTTTTCACTAACATCACTTGAAGTACAAGATTTGGACTCGTCATCAGAAACATGAAATGATTTCAAAATCTCAGCGACGACTGCAAATTTAGCTAATTCATTATCACAATTCTCAGATCTTTGAATGTCTACTTCCTTTAAGCCGCCATTTTTTCTATTATCATCACTAGCACTGCAATATTCCGTATCTTCATTTGAAATACCAAACGACTTTAAAATATCAGCCAGAAATGCTAATTTATCTGATCTGTCATTACAATTTTCAGAAGATTTTTGATTATCCACTTCATTTAAATTCCTGTTTTCCTCGTTACCATCACTTGAACTACGCGATTCCGTCCTGTCATTAGAAACATCAGATGAGTTAAAATTATCAGGAACAACTAATCCACCATTACACTTTTCAGAAGATTTTTGAATATTGATTTCATTTAAGCTGATATTTTCTTCATTATTATCACTTGAACTACAACATTCTGCCTCTTCATTACCAACAAATGTTAACTTTATTAATTCGTCATTATGATTTTCGGATGATTTTTGAATATCCACTACATTCACATTCTTATTTTTTTCGTTACAATCACTTGATTTACGAGATTCTGCCCTGTCATTAGACGCATCAGATGAGTTAGAATTATCAGGACGAACCGCTGACTTCACTAATCCGTCATTACCATTTTCAGCAGATTTGTTAATATTGATTTGATTTAAAATGATATTTTCTTCATTTGAACGGCAACATTCTGTCTCTTCATTAGAAATCTTCAACGACTTTAATAAATCAACGACAAATGTTAACTGATATTCAGAAGATTTTTGAATATCCACTTCATCTAAGCACTCATTCATTTCGCTACCATCATTTGAACTACGAGAGTCTGCCTTGCCATTAGAGACATCAAATGACTGTAAAATATCAGCGACCACCGCTGACTTCACTAATCCGTCATTACGAATTTCACAAGATTCTTCAATATTGACTTCATTTACGGTGTTACTTTCTTCATTATCATCACTTGAACTACAACATTCGGGCTCTTTATTAGCAAGATTAAATGACTTTACTATATCAGAGAGAAAAGCTAACTTATTCATTTGGTTATCATCATCACTTGAACTACGAGATTGTGCGTTGCCATTGGGAACATCAAATTGCTTGAAGCTATCAGCGACTTCCGCTGACTGTGCTAATCCAACACTACGAGTTTCAAAATCTTTTCTAATATTGACTTCATTTGAGGAATTATTCTCTTCATTGTCATCACTTGAACTACAATATGCCGTCTCTTGATTAGCAACATAAAATGACTTTACTTTATCAGCGAGAAAAGCTAATTGTGCTAATCTCTCATTACCATTATCAGCATATCTTGTAATATCTACATTTTTTAAGCAGTTATTTATTAGGTTATCATCATTTGCCTTGTCTTTAGCAACATCAAATGACTTTAAAATATCAGCAACCACCGCTGACTTCACTAATCCGTCATTAAGAATTTCAAAAGGTTTTTCAGTATTGACTTCATTTAAGGTATTATTTTCTTCACACTGTGTCTTTTCATTAGCAGCATGAAATGACTTCACTCTATTAGCAAGAAAAGCTAACTGTACTAATCTGTCATTAAAATTATCAGAAGATCTTGCAACATCTACTTCATTCAAGCACTTATTTATTTGGGTATCATTATCACTTGAACGGCAAGATTCTGACTTGTCTTTGGAAACATCAAATTGGTTTAAACTCTCAGCAACTACCGCTGGCTTTGCTAATCCATCATTACGATTTTCAAAAGATTCTTTAATACTGGCTTCATTATTATCATCACTTGAACTACAACATTCGGTCTCTTCATTCGCAAAGTTAAATGACCTTAGTATATTAGCGAGAAAAGCCAACTGTATTAATCGAGCATTGCCACTGCCATAAAACCGTGCCAGATCCACTTCATTTAAGTCCTTATTTATTTGGTTATCATCACTTGAACTAGGAGAGTCTGCCTTGTCACTGGACACATCAAATGACTTTAAATAATCAGCAACCACCGCTGACTTCACTAATCCGTCGTTACGGTTTTCAAAAGATTCTTTATTATTAACTTCATTTAAGGTGCTACTTTTTTCATTATCATCACTTGAACTACGACATTCGGTCTCTTCATTTGCAAGATTAAATGACTTTGCTATATTAGCGAGAAAAGCTAACTGTACTAATCTGTAATTAAAATTATCAGAAGATCTTGCAATATCTACTTCATTTAAGCACCTATTTAT
>JAEQML010060058.1:0-27731 GCA_016904865.1 Pissodes strobi | reverse complement strand
AAATGTGGGTTAAATCACCCTTACATAATAAGAAACTATTTATGTAGGAAGCTTTAATCACCTTCCAATACCAGAGATATGGGTAAAATCATCCCAACCTAGATGTACAACCATTTATATGGGAACTTTTAATCAGCTTCCAATACTAGAAATACGGGTTAAACCACCCCTATATAAAAGTTTTAAAATGGTTACACTGTTTTCATTCAACAGACACGATAATAATAAGAAGTTTTAATCAGCTTCCAATACTAGAAATACGGGTTAAATCACCCCTATATAAAAGTTTTAAAATGGTTACACTGTTTTTCATACAACAGACACGATAATAATAAGTTTTAATCAGCTTCCAATACTAGAAATAGGGGTTAAATCACCCCTATATAAAAGTTTTAAAATGGTTACACTGTTTTCAACCAACAGACAAGATAATACTGAGAAGTTTTAATCAGCTTCCAATTCTAGAAATACGGGTTAAATCACCCGTATACAAAAGTTTTAAAATGGTTACACTGTTTTCATACAACAGGCAAGATAAGAGGTTAAATCATCCTTACCTATAAGCAACCATTCTTATATGAAGCTTTAATCAGCTTCGAATACTAGAAATTGAGGTTAAATCATCCCTACCTATATGTACAACCATTTATATCGGAAGTTTTAATCAACTTCCAACACTAGATATACGGGTTAAATCACCCCTATACAAAAGTTAAAATTGTTACACTATTTCCATACAGCCGATAATATAATATAGAGAGATTTAATCATCCCTCAAACCCAAAAAGACTGCCGGCCTAAAATAAATAGCCTCAAAAAATGCATTATGCTAATTATTGGCGGGGTTAAATCACCCCCTATGCATGAATTATTTCCTATGGACGGTTATTGAATTCTCAGTAATACCGTAGATTCTGTCAATAAATTACATTATATTTCAAAATATGTATAAGATTTTTTTAGGCAAAATCCTTCATGCGTAACAAAGGCAAAGCAGACCTTATCAATAAATCTGTCTTTAAAGCCCATATTGCGTCTGGCCTGGGCCTTTTAGGGTAAACATAAAAACATATCAAATTTCAACCGCTCAATATGTTATTATCGATACACATTATTTTCTTAATGACATAAACTTAAAATAATATAAATGAGCCTAGGTTCGTCAGCTACGGGCACAGCATTAAATAAATTATTGGATAATGACCTGTTCAAAATTAAAGACGATATTTTGCTCGGCCTGATAGATTCCGTAAAATTAATTACATAAGCACATTTGTTAATAACCCAGCATCGCAATCACGAGATACACCCAATATTAAACACATCTATGCAAAAAATCGCAAGAGAATGTCGCTCAGATAGCGTGTTATTTGGAAACGACTTCGTTGAAAAATTAAATTAGCTACTGTTATTAAAAAGAAGTGATTTAAACTGGAGGCGTCCTTCCACCAAAAGTCGGTTCAAGAAAGGCCAGGGTTACAAGAACACGAAAAATCATGGAGGGGGCACAGGAATATCCTCAACCACTAAAGGTAAATGGGAGATATGCTAGAAGGAAAATTGTCTTGGAAGTTTGAAAAGCTAACTAATGATCCATTTATCTTACAATGTGTACGAGGACAGACTATACCGTTCAATCGTATTCTCATGCAAAGGAAGTTTCCAAAACCAGAACTGTTTACTAACAAAGAAATTAGTATGGTAATAGAAAGTATTCAACATTAATTTGTTAACAATAAATGCCTTATAAAAATGTGAATCAAAAAAGGGGCAATTTATCTGATCGTATTTTTTCTGGTCTCAAAGCCTAGCCATAAGGTTTATATTAAATCTAAAAACCTGAAATAAATCTAGGTATTTTAAATTAGAAAACTACAGATCTGTTTAAAATATTATGTCTCCAAATGTATTCCGGGCTTCAATTGACCTTAAATTAATTAAAGATGCTTATTTTCTAATCCAATAAATAAACACAGAAAATATCTAGGATTCATTTTTGAAGAAAATTTATATAAAATTCGTTGTGTTCCATGTGGTCTAAATACAGCCCCTTTCTTATGAAATCACTTAATAAAATATTTAAGGTCAAAATGACTTATTAAGTCAATAAATATCTGGACGATTTCTTGTTAATAGGTTCCACGAGGCAAGAGTGTCTAGCAAATGTAATGACTGCCATTTCCCTCTTAGAATCACTAGGAATTATTATAAACTATGAAAAAAGTAAATTAATCCCTGCTAGAAGTTGTAAATATTTAGGTTTTATAATTGATAGTAAGGAAAAGACTATTAATTTATCGTTACCTAAAATATTTAAGGGTTTAGAGTCCATTGATTCTTTTTTAAAATTAAAATCATGGAAAATTAGAACTTTTTCAAAATTAATAGGCCAATTAATATCATTTTGTCCCGCCGTCAAGTATAGTTGTTTTATATACCAAGATATTAAAGAGACAAATAATTTTTGCACTAAAAAATAAAGGTGGGGATTACGAACGGAAATTGGTCATATATAATAAAATTATAGCTCAAGAATTATTACAATATTGGTTACACCTAATTCCGCTTAGTAGAAATAATATAAAAATCGAAAATTGCGAATATGAAACATATTCTGATGCCTCGATTACTCGTTGGGGTCTTTATTACAATGAAAAAGACATACCGTTTTGGAATACCGAGGAATTAAATTACCATATTATTATTTGGATTTATTAGCGGTTTTTATTGGTTTTTTAATGTTTTGCGAAACATCGTACTAATTGTGCAATACTGCTAAAAGTAGACAACACCAAAGCAATTTATATATTAATCGCACGGGTGAAGTAAGACACAAACATCTGTCAATACGAGTGAAATTTGGCAATGGTGTGAAACTAGAAAATAATGGTTTTTGCTACTTATATTGAGTCAAAAAATAATACCAAAGCAGATTTTGAGTCCAGATCGTAATATATACAGACCGAATATATAGTGTAAGCGCCCAGCGACATAAAGTTGCATTTATGAATACTGTCTTGGAAATTTTTGTGTGGCTTAATTGCGGCTAGTCTACCACCTTTACCCTTTATGAAAACTTTCGTAGTGGGGGCGTTTGCTTTCCAGTTCTTTCGAAAGCCGACCATTTCGCGTAGTGCAAAAAATTTATGGATACTGTTTTTATTTTTAATGTAATCGCGAGGCAAGTTTATGAAACGCGCGAAAAAAAAGTGTCCGACAAAAATTTTGGGGCGTTAATGGTGTCCGACAACTCAAACATATCCAATTCATGAGTTAAAAAAATTTATGAATAACGAGCTGATTTTTTCAGGATTACTTCATAAAAATATGTAGAAAATAAATATCCAATTGTCCGACAAATTACATTTTCCGATTTTCCAGTCCGACACGGGAAAATCATCGGTCTCACGAAGCCAAAAAATTTACGTAATAACTGTCGGACAAAAAAGAATCATGTATGTAAAACAAGTATTCGACATGTGGTATAACTGTCCGACAAATATGTCGGGACCAATCTGCAGTCCGACAAAAAAACATCAATTTTAAACAGCATTATTTTTCAAGTATTCATTAATTGTGATAAAGTTTTATAAGCTACTGTAAATGGATTGTGAAATGCGTAAATAGTTAATAATATGTATTGAAACTTAACGACCCCCAGTATATGTATTACCTTCTGAAAGTCGGCAGTCAGACACGTGATCGTACAATTTTTTTCAAACCTATTTCGACCCATCCATTACGTTGTGTATTTAGTAGCTCCCAAATTCTTTTAGAGTTTGGAACCGCAATAATTCTTTTGTATTTTCCTTCTTGGGAACTCTTGTTTCCCCCCTTTTTCTTCCTTATCTTAGCAATTAATACACCAAGAACATTTAATACATTTATTAAATAAACGGAACCAGTGAGCACATGATAACCCATCAAATAACCCTGACGTCCTACTAATAGAACGGCATCTTTAAAAATATCTGCGCACGCCAATGGTGAGAAATTTGGCTCGTCATCTATAAGTGAGTTTCGGGACAACCTTATTTGACAGTTCCGCGCCGTATTGTTTGCGCAGCGCTGCATGTTTTTATTTAACTTAATTATTAAAGTGAATAAAAATGGCCGAATATAACATCAAGTTTGCTAGGTAAGTATATTACTCAAGAAACTTTCAATAACTTATTAGTGTTAGCTTTATTTTCATGTATATATACCAAAATAACATATATTTACTGATAACTTCAATAAGGCATGCTAGTCGTTGGCAGCGAGCCGCCATTTATTGCCGTCCTTTATATAGGCCGTTAGGAATAATAGCTACTTTACGAAACAAAAATTTGATTACTTATATTATTTTGTAAGTAATGAGTAAAGTAAAATCTAAAATTACCTCTACTTTTCATTTTTAGAGGTTTTTCAATGCATGAAGCATTAGCAATGCTCGAGAAAGACGATTTTCCACAGCCTTCAGCTGACATTGTCATGTTACCGCCCGACGACGACTGTGAAACCGACGAGGATTTAGGCCAGGAAGATACGATGTGTATAGAAATGGAGTAATTTTCAACGCAAAATAGAAAAAATGAAATAAAAAACTAACGGCTGTATATAGGTATACACGGAAAATGTTATCATTCTAAATTTATTGAACTTACCTTTCAGCCACCAAATATTTTTTTTACACTGAATTCTTTGTAACACGATGAATGATACCCAATTAGTTCTTCATCGGAAGAATGCGGTAATATCACATCAGTATATTTGTGGTTCTGAAACACTCTTGATTTTAAAAATAATTTAGAAGAACAAAATATTTCTGGCGTAAATGTTTTCACTTCTTCTGTTTTTTGCTTAAAATTAGGTGTATCTTTTAGTGAATTACACAAAAAACAATTAATTTTTTAAAACTTTCAAACTACTGCAGGGATTAGAGAAAACGTGGCACCTAAAATGGTGTTGCTTTAATGATGGAGAGCGTCGGCGTCGTCGCCATACTTGAGCATGACCTATCGCGACTTGTACGAAAAGGTACATACTATCAGCGGATTCATGGCAGCGCAGCGGGCCGCAGGTATCGCGATTTTTTCTAGAAATGTTCTATTGTTTCGTTGCCACTTATTGCACAGCTTATTCAATAACCAGCTACTCATCTTGCGGCGGCATCCTTTGATTTGGGAAAGTCAAGTGAAAATTTTAGAAGAGGGCCATGAGTTAATATTTTTCTAAACGTCTGGGCATCCGAATAAAACTTTTGGCAGTTCGTTTAATTTAAAATACGATGTTTTATCGTCTAAAATCCGTTTAAAAACGAGTTTAAATGGCAAAATTGTATAAAAATCCGAAATTTCCGGTCTTTTTAGGGCAATAGCCGTAGCTTCCGACGAATTTGTCGTGGATTTTGAAGCGAATATTCATTTTAAATTCAGCTCGCTTCGTGCCATTACATTGCCTGAAAAATCACAAGACCGTGAAACTGAACCGCTCAAGGGGCTACCAGGATGCGCAGTGCCCGACACTCCAACTTTCCGATTTCGATAGAGATGAGTAGCTGGTTATTGAATAAGCCGTGCTTATTTACATATTCCCTTTTATTCAATGTTTACAAAATTAGCCGGTTATTTGAAAATGGGTGTATATAACATACACACTCCAAACATGAGTACAACGACTAAATTCAAAAAAACATTTTGCTTCTTTTTTACGCATAAGGTAATGTTTTACTGTCGGACAACTTATTCATTATGTTCTATAGTTCACTTCAAAGCAAAAAATCGAAAGAAGAAATTGTTATTCGTAAATTTTTTGGCTTCGTGAAACCGATGATTTTCCCGTGTCGGACTGGAAAATCGGAAAATATAATTTGTCGGACAATTGGATATTTATTTTCTACATATTTTTATTAAGTAATCCTGAAAAAATCAGCTCGTTATTCATACATTTTTTTGACTCATGAATTGGATATGTTTGAATTATCGGACACCCTTAACGCCCCAAAATTTTTGTCGGACAGTTTTTTTTCGCGCGTTTCATAAACTTGCCTCCCGATTACATTAAAAATAAAAACAGTATCCATATTTTTTTTGCACTACGCGAAATGGTCGGCTTTCGGAAGAACTGGAAAGCAAACGCCCCCACTACGAAAGTTTTCATAAAGGGAAAAGGTGGTAGACTAGCCGCAATTAAGCCACACAAAAATTTCCAAGACAGTATTCATAAATTCAACTTTATGTCGCTGGGCACTTACACTAATAGTTTGGACGATATTGCCTTTCAAAAAATTATATCTTTATTGTACTCCAGAAATCGATTTATTTGCAAGACAAATAAACGCCAAGCCCAGTATTTTTAATTCTTGGAAGAGATCCAGGCTCTATTGGAATAGATGACTTTACAATCAACTGGAAATATATTAATCTGTGTGCCTTTTCCCCTGTTTCGCCGGTAGCAAAAATCCTGAATAAGATAATTGCAGATAGAACAGAAGGGTTGGTAGTAGTCCCTATTTGGGAGACACAACGGTGGTTTCCTATTTTTAAAAGATTCCAAATCTCTAAGACTCCTGTATTGTTTTCCCTAATAAAGGCTTATTAACCTCCCCTTTCAGGTGCAGCCACCCGTTCTTGGGAAAGGATTACCTTGGTGGTGGCTGTAATGTATGTGTTTTGAGGACATATGAAGTATCAGCACTGGCAACACCGTAGCCGGACAGTTGATGATCAGGTTATGTTTGACGACAGCCGGCCTCTGTTGTTGTCCTGAGAATATCTATGTTAAACGCCTAATAACGTATTATTAAAGTTGCTATTCGTATAATACAGTTTCCGGGTTTTATTTAACATTATAATAAACTACGAACATCACATGGTGGCAGCGGTGGGATATCAAATAAATGAGATTCTGGAAACAGAAATTTGATTTATATTTGATTGCCACTGGTAAGAGTAACAAAGATGACAAGGTAAAGATTGCCATTCTTTTAAACACCTTGGGCGACGAAGGCCTTCAAATATTCAACACTTTTGAATATGATAATGAAGGCGATGAGAAAAAATACACTATAGTGGTGGAAAAATTCGACGCATATTGTAGCCCCATGAAAAATCTTGTGTATGAACACTTTAAGTTTTTTAAGCGGGACCAGCTACCGCATGAAAGCATTGATCAATTTGTAACTGCTCTTAAACAGTTAGCATTGACTTGTGAATTCAAAGAAAAAGATACTTTAATACTGGACAGAATAGTTTTGGGTGTTCGAGACCCAAGGATTCAAGAAAAGTTGCTCCAGTGTTCTGATTTACAGCTCAAAAAGGCGATAGATGTATGCAGGTCTATGGAGAGCAGTATGACGACTCAACGTGAGATTACTAAAGAAGTTAGTGCTATAAAGAGTTTTGGTGACAGACAGAGATATTATGGAAAAGGAGAGTTCTCGGGGAATGCAGGAAATAGAATGAATTCCGGAGGAAAATCTTATCAGATGGGGTCAAATAGGGGACAACACACGGGTCAACAGCATCAAAAAGGTAAACAGTTTCCTTGCAGCAAATGCGGGCTTCAACATGACAAGGGTAAGTGTCCTGCATTTTTTAGATATTGCTCATTATGTCACAAGAAAGGACATTACCGTAAATTTTGTCCAAATAGAAACTCTCAAGTGCATGAAATAAATGATGATTCCGATAGCGATTCACAAAGTGACACTCAAGTAGTCTGGACAATAAATAATAGTGACACTTCATCTTGTGTGGACTCTATTGAATGGTTTGAGACTATTAAAATAAACAATGTTTGTAACATAAACTTTAAAGTGGACACTGGTAGTCAAGTAAATATACTTAATCAGAGTGACTTTCTAAAATTAAATATTGACTGTAGTGAGCTACAAACTGCCTCTAGTAATTTATCAAGTTATACGGGACATAAAATAGACATTATTGGACAAATAGTGCTTAACTGTCAATACAAGAGTATAACAAAAAATATGCTTTTTTACATTTTGAACACTAGTGTCTCAAAATCTATTGTGGGGTTATCAGCCGCCAAAAATTTTGGTATGATAACTAATTTGCTTGACTCTAGCTCAAGTTTAAATGAAACAGTTAGTGTTGTAAACATAGAGCTTCAAGAAATTTTAGAATGTCATAAAAATGTTTTCTGTGGTATCGGGAAGGTTAACAAACTTTTTAAAATCACTTTAACCGATGATGCGGTGCCTTATCTGTGTGGTACCCGGAAAATTCCTCTAGCATTAAGAGACAAAGTGAGACAAAAAATTGACAATATGGTTCGCGATAATATTATTGTACCTGTGAGCGAACCAACAGATTGGCAGAATCCAATAGTAGTGGTTCCAAAAAATAATGGTGCTGACATAAGGATATGTATGGACCCGGTGTATTTGAATAAATTTATTAAACGTGAAAGATTTCCAATTCCTACTCAAGACACTTTGTTTTCGAAATTAGCAGGTGCTAAGTATTTCTCGCTACTTGATGCATCATCTGCGTTTCTGCAGTTGCCTCTTGATCACCCAAGCTCACTTGTATGCACAATTACAACTCCTTTCGGTCGTTTTCGTTATTTGAGACTACCTTATGGTGTCTCATGTGCGCCGGAAATTTTTCAGCGGTACATGGATGGGCTGTTAGGAGATATACCAGGGCAAATCACCTATTTTGATGACATTTTGGTCTTTGGTTGTAGTATTGCTGAACATAATAAGAACTTAACATTAATATTGGATAGGGTTGGAAAAAGTGGCTTAACACTTAACAGAGAAAAGTCCAAATTTTGTGTACAACAGATAAAATTTTTGGGACATCAAATAAATGAGATTGGTATATCCCCAGATGTTGACAAAACTGAGGCTATTAGGAACATGTCAGCCCCACAAACTCGCAAAGACTTGCAACGTTTCCTTGGAATGATAATGTACTTATCAAAATTTATCCCGAACCTGTCTAACGAAACAAGTGTTCTGAGAAAATTACTCAGTGATAGAAATGAATGGGTCTGGAGTGCGAATGAGCAGGCATGTTTCGACAAAATAAAACATCTTGTGTCATCAGCAACAACCTTACATTACTTTGACCCCAAGAAAAACACAGTTCTATCTGTAGATGCCAGCAGTTATGGCCTAGGGGCCATGATTTCTCAAGGTGGATTTCCCATTGAATTTGCATCGGTTTCATTAACACCTACCCAAAAACGTTACAACCATATCGGAAAAGAGCTTTTGGCGCTTGTTTTTGGGTGTGAAAAATTCTATTTTTACTTATTTGGTACAAAATTTGAAGCTGAAACTGACCATCGACCACTCTTAGGGCTACTTAAAAAACCTCTAGACGAAATGTCTCCCAGACTGCAAAGGCTCGCTATGCGACTAATGAGATTTCAGATTTCTCTTAGGTATGTTCCGGGAAAAAACCTTAAAGTCCCTGACACTTTAAGTAGGGATCCTGTCAACACGAATTTTAACACTGACTATTTAGAAAATAATTTGAAGGTATATTCAATAATATCTACGTCAAAACAAAATGAAGAGAGGCTTCAAAATGAAATTGAACAAGACCCAGTACTACAGAAGGTCAAATTTTATGTTTTAAATGGCTGGCCTAAACATAGGAATTCAGTGCCCAGTGAAGTTAAGAAATACTGGCAAATCAGGCATGACATATACCTCCACAAAGATGTTCTCTTTTACCATAAAAGACTGATTATTCCTGAAGCCCTTAAATCTGAGTTTTTAGAGATTATTCATCAGTCCCATCAGGGTGTAGTGTCCTGTAAAAAGAAAGCACAGGAAACAATTTATTACCCAGGTCTCTCAAATGACATTGAGAAAGTTGTTTTAAATTGTCTTATCTGTCAATCATACTCTAAAAGTAATGTGCGCGAACCCCTTACCCCACATGAAATTCCAAATTTACCGTGGCAAAAAGTTGGTATTGATTTCATGAAGGTAGCGTCGCAGGACTTTGTGGTTTTAGTAGACTACTTCTCCAAATTTACAGTAGTAAATAAACTTACCAGTAAGACTGCGGAAAGTGTAATTTCGAGCCTTAAAAACATTTTTTCAATAAACGGACTTCCATTTGAAATTCTTTCAGACAATGGACCACCATACACTTCTAATGAGTTTTTGAGTTTTGCGAGAAAATATGACATAAAATTGACAACCTCAAGCCCCTTGTATCCCCGAAGTAACGGCATGATCGAAAGATCCATTCAAACAGTAAAGGGATTATTTGTAAAAGCTTATCAAAGCAACAAGGACCCCTTCTTGGCTATTTTGGACTACAATAGCACTCCAAGAGGACAACTTCCAGCCCCATCAGAGCTTTTACTAGGAAGGAGGCTTAGAACAAACTTGCCAGTAAAAACAGAATTATTAACTCCTAAGTATTTATCAAAAAATATACATAAGGATGTTTTAAATAAGCTAACTGAAAATCAGATTAAACAAAAACAGTATTATGACAGATCAGCCAAGGTTCTGTCAAATTTTGAAGCTGGAGATAAAATTTTACTGCAAAAGGGAAGAAGATCATGGACTCCAGGAGAAGTTATATCAAAAAACGGCCCGAGTGACTATATAGTTAAAGTAAACGATGCTGAATATAGACGTAATAGGCAGTTCCTTAAACCTTTGCGTCAGTCTGAAGTAAAAGATCACTTCCCAGATTCAACTTCATTTCCTCATGACGATCAACCAGCTATACCCCCTGAAAAATCTTTGGAGCCTCGAGCTCAGGAGGCTCAGCTGAATAAAGGGCATGTGAAGACCAGAAGTGGAAGAACAATCCGTCCACCAGAGAGATTATTGATGGACATTTAAATTTAAATTTGACTTGCTAAACTTGGACTTTTGTTAAAGTTAAAATGTCGTTTTTTTTTTTTAATTTTTTTTTTGTTTTGTTAAAATAGGGCGTGTAATGTATGTGTTTTGAGGACATATGAAGTATCAGCACTGGCAACACCGTAGCCGGACAGTTGATGATCAGGTTATGTTTGACGACAGCCGGCCTCTGTTGTTGTCCTGAGAATATCTATGTTAAACGCCTAATAACGTATTATTAAAGTTGCTATTCGTATAATACAGTTTCCGGGTTTTATTTAACATTATAATAAACTACGAACATCACAGTGGCGAGGTTATCAGGGAATCTTTTTACAACACAATATCTCAGAGGAATCCTCTTTAAGTAAAAACCCCATAAAACAATATGATACAGCATATAAAAAATGGTGGATTTTTTGAAAAATTTATGAAAATTGTTTATACCAGCCCGCCACAAATAAATATCTGCAATTTTTAAATGAACAATACAAGAACGGCGCAGGCTATTCAACTTTAGATACATAGATCCGCTATTAATTTTATTATAAATAGTAAGGAAGAAGAAAAAATTATACATTGATTTTTAAATGGCATTTTTAAACTCCGGCCAGTGTTTCCCAAATATAAAACAACTTGGGATCCGTCAATAGCATAAAAATACTTAGGATTCCTATTAATACATTAACTTTAGAATATTTAAGTTTTAAATTAACGACATTAATGGAACTTTGTACTGGTCATAGACTTCAAACTTTGTTAGAAACAAAAATTAATAATATTGTAAGTCTAGGTACTACGCCTAAAATTCTGAATTTGAAAAAAAAACTACACCTAGAATGGTATTATCTTTCTTTCCAGACAAACCTGAAATCTGTATAGCATCAACACTCCTATGTTATATAGAAAAAACTAAAAGAATTAGAGGTCAAATAAATATCCAATCTTTTTAAAACACATAAAAAACCACATAGACAGGTTTCTGTGCAAACACTATCAAGAAAGATCACATTAAAACGAAGTGGGGTTGATACCCAGGTTTACGCTACATAGTACCCGCCATTCCTCCACTCTCAGTAGTCTTTAAAGCGGGTACTAGCATTAAAACTATCAGAGTTACAGCTGGTTGATCTAAAGAGTTTCTGAGTATGTTTTAAATACTACAATAGACCGATTTTAGACCCGTGCGATTTTGTCAGAAATGTATTAGGATTAAACTAAACGGTCATTTAGAATAGTTCTTACTGCTTTTAATATTATAATAAGTATACATACATTCAATTCTGATCTGATTATTGTTATTTTGCTTTAATACATAATTAAACATGTTTTGAGAGGTTCGGTTAAAAAGTACAATAGTTATTAAAAAAGAAAGTACATACCTACTTATTATATACAAGTAAATTTCGTTACCAAAGACCTATAAATTAATTAATACGTAAATCGCTAAATTACTTTAAACAACTACAGGGTGTTCTATTAGGAACGGACCAGGAAGTATAATTTAAGATTAAACGACTTACCTGTAAGGAAGTTCAATCGTAATTATACGACTGGTCCGTTCCGTATAGAACAAACCCTCCTCTAAAATTATTATTTTTGCCCACCCATTGACGCGATTTCCTGTTTTATATGAAGCGTAATGAATGGGCCCGCTGTGTGGGCCGTGGATATGGTGGGTCGGTTCTTCTCTCTCTTTCAACTTAGTGTACTGTCAGTGCTATGCAAGCTACTACAGGGTGTTCTATACGGAACGGACCAGTCGTATAATTACGATTGAACTTCCTTACAGGTAAGTCGTTTAATCTTAAATTATACAAACTGAAGAAAATTTAGTGGAAAAAGGAAAGTATTCTGCGAACTTTGACCCTGAATATCTCATAAGTAGTAGTCAAACACAAGAAATTTACCAGATTCCTAGATCCTTAATGTTGCGTTGTAAGATTTATCTGTAGTGAGTTTTGTCATAATTTGGAAACTGGAGAAGTTAGAAGTTTTTTTTCGTTTTTCTCAGAATAGGGTTAAATAGAATTATACCCTTTTTCCACTCACTGATTCAATTTAGGTGACAGTAGCCCCATCATAGAAATTCGCGATTTTTTACATTTCTATAGGTATTCCAGTGTATTAAAGAAGTAAATTTGAAAGAAAAAAAAATTAGCGAGTCTGCTAGTACTCGAGACACTGGATGTGTAAACATATCCTATATCGACATCGGTTGTGTAATTTAATATATTGCTTCAATAGCGATTAACTGGATAATTTTTTAAAGCCCTTGGTATTTTGTTTGCTTCACAAATATTTGAGCAGACCTCGTAAAGAGTATTTTTCATCTTCGTGACGCCTGAATATAGGCAACCACTTATTTAAAATGGGTTGCCTATATTCTGACGTTAGAAAAAATCACGTTTTACAAGGAAGCGCTGAAGTATGATGTCACATCCCCTTACACACTTCCGTCCATTTTCCCGACATTTACCCTCATACCGCCCCGTAAGATCTTTACACATCTATAAGGGTCAAGTTTCATTTAGCGGAAATCCGTTAGGAAGAAATTAATTTCTTTTTTGGCAATATAGTACCTCTCTCAATGCAGAAGAATCAACATTTTTTGCCGCAAATACATCATTCTCATTTTCAAAAAAAAAATAAAAACGTAAAAAAATTAAAATCCATTAGAAACAAAATTCTTGGCTTATAGTAACTCTCTACCTCTCTACCCTTAATTAACCAGTGGAAAAAGGCAAGCGCACGTAGCGCACTTGTCTTTTCCGTATACCAAACCCGAACCAACCACAGCCAATCCAAACTAATCAAAACAAACGTTAACCAAAATCAACCAGACTAAATAAAACTAACCCTAATTAACCAGAGTAAAGAGAAAAAGCAAACAAGCGCACTACGCGCTTGACCAACCCCACATAAAACAGAACCCAAATTTACTCAAACTAACAAAGAACCAAATCTATTAAAATATATGTCATATAGCCTATAGCAAAAAAAAAATATCCAATTACCAGGTTTTAGTTAAATTATCGTATAAAAAAAAACTAGATTTCTGGAAACCCTATTTTGTGCTAGTATTATTGTGCAGAATAGTCTTATAGAAAGATATCTTTTTGTAGCCGATTTCCGCTAAAAGAAACTTGAGCCGAACATAAATTGGCGGAAACAAGATTTGTTGCACATTTCGTATAATTTTGGTTAATTCTTATAATGGAGATATATACAATAATTAGAGAGGGATAATAACTAGATATAACCCTATCATAGAAAATTGAAGATTTTTAAATAAATATACATCGATCTGTAATATAAATGGTATTTTAATGGATAATGAATATACTAAAATTAATTCGAATCAATTATAATAACTTAATCCAAGATAGTAAAATAGCCTGAAGGTGCCCACTACGCTTAAGGTGTGCATGAAGCTAAAGTCCTGCTCTTTGCGCACATCTCTCAGTTACTAGACGAAACTAGCTAAAGCTAAGCCAAGCCAGCCCAAACTAATCCAAGCCAACCAACACCAACCGAAATTAAGTAAAACTAACTCAAGTTAACCAAAACTAACGGAAACTAACCCAATCTTATTAAAAAAATCGTGTGCACTATGTGCGCAGATCAGAAGTGAAACTTCTTAAACTTAAACCCCCTATCCTCGGATTTGTTTAAAAAGTAGTTTTTTTAAATATACCACTCAATTAACAAAAAGGGAAGGCCTAAATGAAAAAAAATATTCTTCATAAAAGTTTCGCTTATGTCTTGACAAGGTAATAGAGCAAACCCCATATTTTTATCTTGTAAACTAACAAAGAAATCACAGTAATTAAAAGCCCTAGCCTTATATATATCTTAACGGATTTGGTTAAAAAGTAGTTTTTTTTTAATATAACACTCAATTAACAAAAAGGGAAGGCCTAAATGAAAAAAAAATATTCTGCATAAAAGTTTCGCTTATGTCTTGACAAGGTAATAGAGCAAATCGCATATTTTTTGCTTGCAAACTAATCGCAATAACAATTCGTTTCACCAGGTCGTGTCGCTCGTCGTGTATCGCCCGCCGTGTGATGCTCGCCAGCCGCGCCGCGCCGTGTGTACCGGGGATCGCGACCTTCAATTTTTACTCCCGGCGCGCCTTAAGAAGTTTCACTTCCACAAGGGCGCTTTTCTTTTAGTAGTTTCATTGGTTTTTAAACAAACTAACCAAATTCCAGCTGGTCATTGATTGGAGGAAAAAGTTAATAACAGTTAGAATGAAATGAAATGACAAAATAATAAGTTAGATCTTTTTCCAGAAATCTAGAACTAATAATATTATGCGTTTAATAATGTTTGCGTGTTATTTTCAGGTACAGAGACAAATCAGTTTAATACGTAGGCTTTGCATTGTATATAATATAAAACTCTTAGTAGTTTTTTAATAATCGGAATATGATCTAGTGAGGAAAAACTACGGAAATACTTATTATAAAAAAACGCTTTTCTGACCTTTCTCTCAATCTGATGTAAAGAATTTCATATTTTCAAATAGGCATTTGAAACTGACATGAACTTAAATGAATCTATGTTCTATAGTAAACGTACCGGTATGTAAATAATTTTAGAAAATAGTTGATATTATTGCCGTATAGATTAAAATAAATAAGTAGCTATTTAATCCTTGTCGTGTTATTACTAATAATAGAGAAAATCAGATGTAATTTTTTATTTATTCCTAAAGGCGAACATCTAAAACTATATTACAATATTAGGTATTTATTTAATTATTAAGATTTCACACATTTAACATTTAACATGAATTCAATGAATAGATGTTAACAACCATTTCCGAATTAGAAAAAATGCAGACTAACAAAAGTAGGTTCATTGATTTGAGCTAAGATATTCAAAAATATGTGTTGTGAAGAACAAAAAGTGTCATTAGTATTATTGATATTATATCACAATTCATTTTTAAGTTAAGTCGGAAGAAAAAGAAATGATACATTTACTGACGACAAATATAAAAACTTACATTTATTCTTTACACATTGTTTAGATACCTACTATGACTACAATGTGCAATAATTTATGATAATATTTATTTTTCTTATTACCTACGTTTTATGTATACTAGTAGAAGGGGCGTTATCTTGCCAAATATTTCCGAAGGAACCTTTGCTGAAGATCCGTGTCTCGTCTAGAAATACCGGTGTAAATTTGTCTGGCCCTGGTAACTCGGGATTTCTCACATATTCCCCTAAAAAATCTGATTATTTTTCCACTGTACATCAGGAATCCCCATTAAATATTTCCTGTTACTACTCTTCTTCTATTTGAAACCAATAGTATTGCACCAGTTTGTCAGGGCGGAAATAGAACAAGAACTGGTCGTTTAATTATTTTCTTAAATTATCTATTGTGACATAATATTATTACTCTTTTTTAGAATACTTACTGTACATTTCATGCCCTCTTTTATTTTTTTAAACAATCTGTTATTTTCATTTTGCATGCCTTCATTTTCCTCGCAATGTTCTTTGAAAAACTTTCATTAGCTGTAACTCCCGTTTGTTTGAGTTTCATCAGTGTGGAAATACTCACTTTTAGTGCACTCGAGGCTTTATCAAAAGCATATTCCTAATCAATGGGCCTGTCGTCGGCGTCGTTTATTTGCCCTTTTTTTAATTCGAAAAAGGTCACAACATTTAAAATGAGCAGTTAAGCTTGTTCATTATAGCGCGGCCTTTTTTATATATGATATAAAAATGTCACGATGAAATTATGTGTCAAAATGTATCATTTGCAAATTAAGAAATGTGACTTTGTTTTAATTTTTCGTTTTATACAGTTTTCGTCATTTAAAACAGAATGTAAGATTATAACGTCATACCAAAGGTCTAAAATTACAACTGAGTACTGTATAATCTGGGGCAAGTACTTAATTAGCATCGATAACTAAAGCATCACAAAGTTGATCTTTTTTTTACGTATATGAAGTTACGGATCACTTGCTACACAACTTATAGAACATTCGTTGCGTTTGAACTTTAGATTAAAGAAAGAAAACTTATACTCTAAGGTTTAAACTAGTTTTTTTTTCGGAGAATATAAGAAAAATAAGATTAACATTGATGCATGCTAAAGACCCGAAACGCCAAAAACATCACAAAATTTTAAATATAATTATGTAATTCAGTTTTCTTATCTCACATCCTCGATAAATTGGGTCTTTTTCAAATATTAGATTCTATTTTTAAAACATAAATTGTTTACAAGTGTCAAATAAGATTTATTTATTTCATTTCTACTTTTATCGTTTATCTAAAACAATATCAGTGCTAGTGCATCTCTAAAATATTTAATAACCGAGTTATTGACATAATAAGGTTATATACCTCTAAAATGTAATAAAATAATAAAAATTTGGAAGGTAAGTCAAACAGTATTATTTATGTAAATTGAAAGCATAAATGTTTGATAATACTTTGACGAGTTTCTCGTAAAAAAAGCTTCACTGATCACGAACCTGAAGAGATTTTTTGTCAACACCAAAGACAATAATAGCTTACTATTTCCTTTGTTAACACATACCTGTTGTACCAATTTGAATCGTTTCCGACTAGGGTAAGGCTTTCTCTATATCTAGTATAGCATTATTAACGATTACTTGGCATTGCTTGTATCAAAATAAACTTAGTATCCCTCTATTCCTTATAAATTAATCCCAAAATAGTCTCCTTCTAGCTGATGAAAACCTTAGCAAAGAAGAAAAAATGCAGTGTTACGTCAGTGGCATAAATTTTCCAACAAATTATTTAATTAAAATGACAAACATAATTTGCTTTTTTCATTTCGCAGACATTCGCGAGAAAATTATTAATATTAATATTGAATGATAATTTAAGATACTGCACAATTTGTCTCCTTTGCTGTGTAGAATGATTCTATCTTATTGTAAGAAACTCTTTCTGAGTGATGTACGTGACCATTTTCATGCGAAATTTTATGGGTTTACATGCCAATCATTTTAAGTCAGATTTAGCCTGTGTAAAGTAAGTTATAATCTTAAGGTGACAATGATTTTCAAAAATATTTGCACAGTATTAACACTCTTATGAGCATATGGTTTTAAATAATGATAATCTAATGATAGGTACTTGCTTAATCATTGAGTATGCAAAATGTCCCTATTTTTCCCAGCAAAATAATTCAAGTTTATTGTAAGAAAAGCTTACTGAGTGGTGTAGGTGGCCATTTTTATACGAACATTTTATGGGCTTACATGCCACTCATTGTAAGCCACATTTGGCCTTTTTGCAAGGAACATACTATCTATTTACTTAATTTATAAAACACAAATTAAATTATAATCTCAAGGTGACACTGATTTTTACATACAACATGTCAATAAGTGGATTACAAGTAGGATTACAAAATAATATATCTTCAAAATGTGATATTTGGGAGAAGCTGCCTATTTGGCTAATATACTAGAACATTTATTTCATTTGTTTCAAATTCAGATTGAAAAGATTTTTATTTGTCGGGAAAAACCATAGACATATAGCGTTATATGCCTATGGAAAAAACCAATTCCGCCTAGAGGTATTGAAAAACGCCCTACGTACGTTGCGATATATCTATTGCAACTGCAAATCGCGTAGCTCTGCAACAGGTATAATCATTTTCCCTTCACACGGTCCAAGATCCGACATTATCGAACTACTGCAGTTCAGATTATATAATAGCAGTATCGCCTGTACCTGTACTATCATTGATAGTATAACGTCTTCAAGCATATCAATAAGAAAAAGTGTTATCATTTTAGCTACAGTGTTCTATTGAAAAAGTAGAAGCAAGTGAAAAAGAGAAATTGTGCAAAGGTTTTTACGCAGAATCAAATATGGGCATATGAGCTTGGTGAGAGAACTAGCACATAAAAAGCCTTTTGATTTAAAAAAATATTTAACATCATTAGATAGGGCTTTTTTACGGATATGAAATTAATGCTCACTTAAAGTCTGTTCCTGAAATAGAGTAAAATGGGGCATTCCGTCCAGTTTGGCTGAATTTCGTGGTCGTCCATAGGCGTAGGTAAACTTTTTACACCTGTAGTCCTTTTGCATAGCTAATGAGGTTTCATTATTCTATTGATTACATTTATGATTCTTTTAAGTCCCTGTAGTCCTTTTACATTCCTATTAAGGCAGGTAATAAAGACACAGATGCTTCCTAATCGTGTTTTAAACATGTGAGTAGTTGCTGTTACGCCATAGTGTTAACAGCATTATAAGAATATTAATAAAATGGCGACATTCACTCCAACGAAGAGGTGTTCTAATAATTTTCCATTATCAGTGAGTGAAAAAGTTGTTATTTTAAATGTACACGATTGCATAAAACACGATTGCCCTAGTTTTACTGTACAAGAAATTGTTGAACGATGTTCCCGAATGATTGGAATTGGAAAGCCCACCGTTTTTAAATTATTGCAGGAGAGAAAAGTAGCAGGCCAGGTGGAACATAAGAAAATTCCAGGAAGATCAGCAAAAGTCCTTGATGAAGACACCAAATGTGTAAATAGAAGGAAAGTTCACTCTTTTTTTTAAAGAAATACCCATCCTAGATAAAATTTTGATGGAGCTTGGCCAAGATGACAGTATTACTTTGATAACTAGAAAATTCTTATGGACAACTTTAAAAAATATGGATTTTGAAAAGCACTTTTACTGGAAAACGATAAAATTGTTCACTGGTGACGAAAATACTTGAGAAGTATAAAGCAGTACCGCAGGGAGCAAAAAAAGATGATCTTGATGAGACGTGGATCAATGAATATAACCAATGTCCGCCAAGCTTTCATGGAAGGCCTGTCAACGGGGATTAAAGTGCCTTCGGGAAAAGGGAAGATACTAATAACTGCACACATTGGAAACGAAGAGGGATTTTTAAAACGTTTGCTAACCTTTCAGCCCTGCCGGACGGGAGATTACCATGCGGACATGAATTCGGATATTTTCGAAGACTATTTTGGTCAAATGATAAAATTTGTTCCGGCTGATTCGGTGGTGGTTATGGATAACGCAAGCTATCATTAACGGCATCTTGACAACCTGATTTATCAGACGGTCCACCCTTTAATTATGATGTCAAGAGGTGATGACAGTGCCTCAGATGATGAAGAATATAGGCTATTATAATTTAATTGTTGTATAATAATGTATAATAATTATTATTTTATTTCTGTATATTATGTACATAATATGTTGTATAATTTTATTTTGTTAAAATAAAACTTTGTTAAATTTAAATTATTTCTAGAAGTATCCAACCTGCACGCCTTTGGTGTACCATTTTCAGTGTTTATGAATGGATATCAATAGGGAAAACGCATAAATTGACACAAAACCGGGTGGTACTAGAATTTTGCCATTAAACCAATGCCGTGCTATGAAAGTGGCATAAATTATTGATGGATCACCCTGTAGTCCATTTTCATACCTAATGAGGTTTTATTACTCTATACATTTCTGAAACAGACTAAGCAAGAATTTTTATCGTATGTGTAAAGTTTGTAACTTCACTTTCTACACAAATTTTACGAAGCGTTTAAACTCGATTTGTTTTCGGGAAAAATATCAAAAATAGGCTTAACATTGTTAAAGATCTAAATATCCTGAGTGTTCTTATATCCAAATCCCTATTGTTTATCTTTTTATTGAATCTTACAACCTTAATTTTGTTAGGATTATCGAATGTTTAAAATGATGGCGACTGGGATATTCGACGGTTTCAAGAAGAGTGCTTCAGTGCTTGTTTCTTTTGCCTTACTTCTTAGTCTAACCTCTGATTTTACCATCGATATGGAGGGTCTTTTTACATAACTGTTTCCCTTGATCAGTGACGTAACATTCATTTATACAGTAGTTTTACATTTTTAGTCGTAATAAGCTATGTTACGCCAGCCAACTCATCTCGATGATTTACAACGGAAAACCCTTAGATTACTCTCTTTCCTTGTCTAACGGAAAATCCCAAGTTAAAATAGTAAAATGACATTTAATGATAGTTAAGACCAACATGAGCTTTAGGGTTATTGTGGGCTTAGGGTACAATTTGTAAATTACTTGTAAGGCGCCCAAATGGCGGCGATTAAGGAAGTGACTAATATGAAAAATTGACTAACCTATACATATTAATTAAATACTGGTAGTATTAAGTTGGTTTACAACAATATCGATGTATACAAAATATTCGAAATGCCAATACATCATAAATTTTTAAATATAGAGTTAATTAAGCTTTCTTATCCATGCTCCAGACATTGGATGTTTCTCAGATATTCGATTCTAATTTCAAACATATAAACTTGTTAATAAGTGTCCAATAAAATGTATTTATTTCATTCCTAGTCTTATCGTTTACCTATCAATACCAGTGCATCTCTAGAATTATATTAATAACAGAGTTATTAACATCATAATAAGTTATGCCAATACATCATAAAATGTAGAGAATAAAATAATAACAGTTCCTAAGGTGCGTTAAACAGTATTATTTATGTAAATTGAGGGGATAAATGTTTTATAATAATTTTACGAGTTCCTTGTAAAAAAAATTGTTCTTCTGGCAAGATTTCGGCCGCCGATCACGAACCTGAAGAGAAGATTTTTTGTCGGTGCCACATAACTGCTATATCTCTTTGACCCGATCCCGACTAGGGTAAGTTTTTCTCTATATCTAGTACAGCATTATTAACGCTTAATTGAAATTGTTTTTATCAAAATAAATTTAGTATCCCGCTGTTCCTTATAAATTAATCCCAATATAATATTATCTTCTAGCTGATGGAAAGTTCCCATGGAACATGTTTCTCCATTGTCAAAATGGAGAAAAAAATTACAGGATTACGCCATTGACATTTTAATTTGATTTTATTGTAAGAAACTTACTGAGTGGTGTACGTGACCATTTTTATGCGAAATTTTATGAGTTTACATGCTTATCATTGCAAGTCACATTTCACTTGTTTTTTTTTTTTAATTTTGCAGCCGAAATGTTATCTATTTACCTAATTTATAAAACAAAAATAAAATTATAATCTCAAGGTGACAATGATTTTTAAATATATTTGCACAGTATTAACACTCTTATTAGTACATGTTTTCAAATACATCACGTCAACAAGTAGGTTTAGATAATAATATATCTTCAAAATCTGATACTTGAGAGTTTGAGATAAGCTGACCATTTGGTTAATAGACCAAAATATTTATCCAGCGGCAATGGGAGAGATCACTGTAGTCAAGCATTGAAACAAATCCAAATTATAAAAAAACTTTCTAATAATTTAAATGTGAAAACCTTTGCAATCTTCTTACTTACTTTGTGACTCCAATGATCTATCAACACTCCTACTGATGCAAGATACAAATATTTAGCTTTAAAAAAACGCCACTTTTTATATTATTATCTGACATTTACTTGGCAAATTCGCTATTTTTCTATATAACCGTTGATATTTTAGTCAATCAACGATATAAAGTATTTGCTTTATCCTAAATATATTGAACTATTTTTGTATTTTTCCCTGAAACAAAAAGATACAGTGGTTAATATCATAACATAATATTTTATGCATGATGATAATACAAAAGAGAATAAAATTTAAAAGTAACGAAAAAAATCTATATTGACATATACTCCTATATTTTTAATATACAGAATACAGAGTCGGGCAACTTGCATGGAGTAGAGCATTACATGTAAACTATTTAAATATAGATGGATAGCGTTGCCGTTTTGCTTTTCGATATTTTCGATAATCGAGTACGACGAATGATCTATGATTATCTATACACGTTACGATATATCGTTACTACATGTTGAATTGCAAATCGCATAGCTCTGCAGTATATTAAGTTTCTCTAACACAGTCCAAGGTGCAACACCCAACATATCGACCTATATGCAGTTCAGATTATTGCAGTGTTAGTATCGCCGGTAGTATAACGCCTTCAAGGATCTCAAAAACAAGAGGTGCTGTACTTTTAACTACAATGTTGTTGATTGGAAAAAGAAGTAGAAAAACAACAAGTGAAAAATAGAAAACGCGTAAAAACGCGTTTTAATTTTAAAAAATATATATTTAAGAATTAGGTATAGTTCCTTAAACTCTACACACGTTCCATTTTTCTTTAAAGCACGATCGTTGATACGTTACAGAGAGAAGGGCGATTTAAATACCCCTATCGTACTGTAAGTTGAACCACAGGTTGTATAGAAAACTGTACAGCTGTACAGCCATTCTCTGTACACACGATGCAACACGTCGTACTGCAGCAGTTTAAGATATTGCAGTTGTAGTGTAGAAGAGACAGTGAACAATGGAATACGTCAGGGGTTTCACAAAGAATACGTTTTAACTTCTTCGATATGTTTAAAGATAACTGAGATACGGAAGGTATCTCAAAGGTGATACTTTTCAATTCCACCCTGCATCTCAACCAAAAGGCTATGAAAATTCTGCTGGCGCCATCTTTAATTTCATAAAAAGTAGCAAAGTGTTGTGAACATCGCAACACTCTATCTTTAAAAATAAGGGAGATACCCCGCAATAGTACCGAGAATTGGATACCCTGTACAGAACGCAAAATGATCTCTTCAACCAAGAAAACTCAAAATACATTTTTTCTTTGGAATTCACTCTTCATTAAGAAACAAATACCTATTTTGAAAAAAAAACAGTGGCGTACCATTTTAAAATCTGATTTTTTTTGACACCCTGTATCTCGGAAAGAAAGCATTTCCGGACCCATGATTATATGACTGTTTTATTAATTTGACGTCCTCAATTTCCCTTTCCTCCCGAAACACCCTGTATTGCCGTATTTAGAAAGAAATCAAGCAAACAGGAAGAACTCTGAGATGCGCAGATGAAAGAAAAGAAGAGTCAGTATACGACAGAGATAACGGAGATCAAATTTTAGTAAATAAATAGAAAATAAAAGAAAAGTGGATTCATATACGGTCGCGGTATGATAGGTACAGGCTTTTATTGTTATTATATTTATGGTTGGGATAATAATAAGCCAAGTCAGCAATAAAATTAGGTGTCGGTTGCGCATATTTAATGAGCATTTATTACTTCGCATCATTTAAAGAAATACATTTTATTGGCCGCACTTGGCTAGTATACAATACAGCAAAAAATACTACAGATATTAAATTTACATTCAAATAAATTTGAACAAGGTCAGAGGTCAGAAAACATTTTTCAGTTATCATATATACTAATAATAACAGGAACTATATTAATAATATAACAGAACAACTATCGCATTATATACATACGGGTTAAAGAAAAGATAGGTAAGTATATTTATTACCTTCATGTTGATATTTATTCTATTCCCGACAGGGGATAGTCGCTATCAGAGCTTTCGTCTGAACTGCTGTCATTGTCATCCAAATTCATTATTAACTCATCTACGACAATGTCCACAATAGGTTCAGGGTCGAACCACGATCTTATAAGTTTTCTCCCTCGGTTTCGCCATTTTAATGAGACTCTATACCTCCGGTTTTAACATTTTATCGCCAAATGGCATATTTTTCTCTCCTAACCATGTTTGTCTCCTTTCTTTGCTAGTTATATAGGACACTTATTTATTTAGATAAGGTTTTCTTTACTTATTTATTTGCCTGTTATGGTATGGCGCGTTGTCGATTGCTACTACTGGTGGGGATAAATTCGGCACTAGGTTGTTTTTTACCCACTTTTTACGATTCATCTCATTATGGTAGTCCCCAGTACTGCAGTGTGCCTTCCATCTGACATATGAATTTGGCATAAAACCATCTTCTCCAGCGTTCACGATTATTAGGCGTGTGCCTTTTGATGCAGGTTGTCTTTTGCCTTCTTCAGTATCGTCGCGCAAGATTTTTGGATTGTATGTGATGAATGAATGTATGTTTCATCTATATAAATAATTGGGCGTCCTTCTGCATTTTCTTTACAAATGCCAGGTTTTTCCATTAAAAATGTTTTATTGGTTTTGGTTTTTCTCCACCGAAATCCATTTTTTTTATTTCTCTCCTTAAACTGTTCACGCATCCCTGGTAATTGACATTGCTTTTAAACTTTCTATGAAAATTTCGCTAGAGCTGGTACTTATTTTTCTGTTTTATAGAAATTGTGGATTGTTCTGGGTCACACACCTTGATAAGCATCGTCCAAGCTATTTGGTTTTTGTGTGTTCACGTTTTTTTGTTTGGCGTGGAAAAAGATGTAACTGTACCAGGTTCGACATTTTTGGCTTCCTGCTTAATTCGCTTAATTGTGCTTAGATTAATCTTGGCAGCGGCTGAAACACGCTCCTGCACTTTACTGAAATCAATTACTGGTCTTTCATAAACTGTATAAGATTATAATTCATATTAAAAAATGTATTCGCAAGAAACGTCCTACTTTTTTGGCAGGCTGTAGAGAAGTGTGCGTGTTAAAAGCAGTCACGTTAATTAGCTCCTTTGTCTATCCTCTTACATAGCCCGGCCCACCTGTTTACCGCGAACCCGAAGGTCAGGGCACTTCCTATTTTGTCAGACTTGTGCTCAACGTTGCTTTTTTTAATGAATACTCCCGTTTTTCTAAATATTCGAATTCCTCGTAAAGATAGGCATTTTTCATATTGCATATCCTGTAATCAAATTCAACTGTTTTCGAAATATTGACGGTTTAAAAGTGACATAGCCAAACGGTAGCACTTTCTTATCTTGGTTTTTAAAAACTTATCCAGTATCATTAACGCCAAGTCTCACCGGAAAATGCCAACTTTCGCCCAAACTGGAAGTAAATGCCACTGGCACTGGATAGATTATTAAAAACTATTATGAACATCCAAACTGTTTCCCTATAAGTCCAACTGTTTAAGTTCTACATGTAAGGGTTTAAAATCACACAAATATCACGTTTAAAACGTCAATATTTCGAAAACAGTAGTATATTGGACTAGTGTCAATTTATAATCAGCAGAATTAAGTGGCGATAAAGGCAAACATGTAACATCAACCAGTCATAGTCTTCCCGTGAGCAGCGCTCAGGACTAAGAAAGAAAATTGGCGTGTCCGCCAGTTCGTCATTCGATGAAAAATAGACCAGGAACTGCAAACTTGATCATTCATCATTTAAATTTTCCTCTTGGAGGATTCCGCCGAAAGCTGTAGCACTGCTTTGAAAATTACTAGCTTTTTTATTATATATTTTCTAAACCGACTCTTAACAAACAATATTCATGTCAGAGACATTCTTATCAAAAATTATGATTGCAAGTGCTTAATTGATTTGAATATTAAACTGTAATTGTCATAAGTGCTTAGATATATTATATTCACGAACAAAAAAAGTCATTCATTCTCCAAAATTAAATGATTAGTAGGCACTGAAGAAATTGCAGATGGTCAAAAAATCTTTCTAGCTTACAGTCGTTACCTTTAAAATATGCCACTTTGTACAGACTAAAACGTTTTTGGTTCATTTATGGAACAAGAATTGTCTGTTCACTCGAATATACGTTGTTGCACCCTCTCTTTCATGGAAAGAATTATCAGCTCTAGAGGTATGCAACACTAAAAAGTATATACGTTGCCTTTTATTTTAAAATATTTGAATGTGTGGTTGGTTTTTCTCTTGTTCTTACGGTATGGACTAATTTACAGTAGATCATCATCGATATTTAATTACAGAAAAATATGAAATAGAATCCTTCCTTTGCGCTACAAGAAGATGGCAAGAGGAATACTAAGAATATGTCTGGACAACAAACAAGTACTACACCTGAGACTTAAAGGAGTTACAGTATTAGAGAACGTAGCGAAAAGACAATTTTCTAAAAGCCAGCAGTATCGGAAGGAGTCCACTAAAGATGGAGAAGTTAAAGGAATTCCTTACAGTAAATTAAGTATTGGAGTGCCCAAGGAGATATGGCAAAATGAAAAAAGGTATGAGAATGAAAAATCATTACAAAAATTAAATAGATGTTTATTTCAATCTTCAAATTGGATTAGTTGATTGTGGCAACATGTAAAAAAGGGTATATTCACCTATATCGGTTCATTTACTTGTATGTTGAGGTACTTTTTACAGACCCTATTTTACAAATCAATTAATTACTTGTTTTACGTCAGAGGATAAAGGATCTTTGATAGACATCTGTGAATAAATGCCATTTTCAATGTCATTTTAAATTCAGATTATGTGTTGTTGAGGGAGTCAAATTAAAATATTTAAACAGTCTGTAACCTTTACAAATATTTGAAATTTTATATCAAATATTTTGCTCCAGTCCATAACCATATTTATTAGTTTTAAATGAAAAAAATCTTAAGATACGTAGCATCTGTGGACGATTTTTATTGTATTTTTCCTGATATCACAGAAATTAAATCAAGTGGCAAAAGTGTCGGCTATATAGTATCTTTGGCTTAAAAGTTCATTTATTCATTCTGATTTTTGTCCTCGTTAGAGGAGATCAACATTACAGGAGAGAGAAGCTTTTTGGTGAAAAAAGCCTTATTTTGTATAGATTTCGGTAATGCTAGGTTAACGTAGCTGTTTTATTTCTAGATAAATTATCTTTAGCAACGCATTACTGTTTAACTACTACAACCTGGCTTAAAATTAACATTGGAAAAATGAGTTGATAATGAATGTAAAACCACTTCACCACTCGTTAATAAAATCTATTGAATTAAAAAAAAAGCTTCAGCAAAATAGTTTCGGATAACAACTGCAAGGGAATAACGAGCAAAAATAATCTTCTTATATAGTGCAAACACAATATAATGAATTTCATATTGCTGCGTGTAAATTGTTAAGTATTTATTTTATTCAGTTATCTTATCAATCTTCTTTGTGCAG
>JAEQML010060057.1:0-27735 GCA_016904865.1 Pissodes strobi | reverse complement strand
TATCTTGAAAACCAAGAATTGTTGAATTTTTTTCGCAGCATCCCCCATACAATCATTGTATGATTTAACAATGTTGGGTCTAGGGACTTCCAGGTATTTGGCTTCCGTTTTTGACCATTTATTGGGTCTCTTTCCAGTTTGGAAGATGCTAAAATTATCGGCTTTTGGTCATACCATTCAACTAAATTAATTTTTGAATCATCCCTTACTGATTGTTCACAATAGCCTCGATGAAATTTCTTCATTTCTTTTTCTGTTGTCAGATGAGCCGAACAAGGAATCCTAGATTTCATAATTGTACCTGTACCATACAAGTTTTTATCAAGTAAACTGTCTAGCAACGATATTGTTGTAAAATAGCGATCCATAAAAAGGTGGGATCCACTTTTAAGGCTCTGTGATAATCGCATGACAGCAGAGGGTCCAACACCCAATTTTTTTGAGTTTTCATCCAAAAAGGTTTGCTTACCTTGATAAACTTCAAAATCTAGCACAAGTCCTTCTGGCGTAGCACATACAATTTTTTTTAAGCCCTCATGATTTGGTTTGCCTCTTACAAACTTATTAAGACCGCAGGTGCCGGTAAGTGGAATCATTTGCTCATCTACTGCGACGTTTTCTTGTCTCTCTAGTTTTAAACATCCTTGTCTGATCCTCTCTGCGATTGGCCTTACTTTCCATAGTTTGTCCTTTTGTCTAGCGTTATCTGATACTTCATTGTCAATGACTACCTTTAAATGACTTCTTATTGCAAAAAATCTATCCCGCGTCCCGTTTTTAGCAATTGATTCGACCCTAGTTGTTCTGGCCCAAAACATTTTTACCGTAGCATATCTCAAACAAGACATTAAAATTGTTGATAAATTCATGGTCTTGTTTTTTTTTTAAATAAATTTTATATCAGTGCAATCACGCATTGTTTCAAAAATTCCATCATCAATAAATAATGACAGATAATCCATAATTCCCCAGTCTGCTCTCTGAAAGTGGCTTTGATCTTCAAAATGTTCCTTATTTACCTCTAGGCCCTTAAAACTAACAAAAAAAATACATTGAACAAAATTTTATTACTCATTAAATACCTGTCAGATTTTTTCCAAGTCATTCTTTTCGCTTTTACTGCTAGTTTTTTTCTTTAAAATGCTGAGTGGAATGTCTAACTCTGGGTCCGAGTCGCTGATATTTGTATCTTGAAATTCTTCTTCTACTTGATTTGCCATGATATCTAGAGTTTCTAACGTTTCTTCCAGATCCTCTTCTTCAATTATCCCGGTATTTAAACCTTCATCTTCACTGTCATCAGAATCCCCTTCAAACTCAGAATCATCGGCGTTCAATAATAATTGTAATAATCTATCGTCATCTTTACCAGGCTGCAAGTATGCATCTTTCCCAAAAATAGCTAAAAATAATATCTGAAATCGAGGTTCGAAAAGCCTTTAGATTAGTTTATGTTATAACTGAAATAAAATCCGATGGAAATTCTGCTGTCCATTTAGATGGTTTTAGGTTATACATATAAAAACCGAAGCAAGTCCCAGTGTCAATTTAGATGGTTTGAGGTTACACATAAAAAAACCGAAGCATGTCCCCGTGTCCACCTCGATGGACATGACAGTTTTTTCTATTTATTTAGCTTACGCTTCCTCATGGACGTAACATATATTTTAAGCCATCGACAACAATCATGTAGAAAAACAGTACATTATATTTAAAGAAGAAATATTCAAGAAAAATAAGAAAAACACGTAATTACTTACCATCAAGTGTTGCACGCCCGAACGCCTACATTTTAACAGCTGATTTAAATCGGAAATCCCTTAAAATCAGATGATATCACTTATGTTCGAGGTATAAATACATAAGGTGTGGCGCCGCGGCGTCAAATTCAAATTTAGTAAAAGAATTACCGATAAGTAACGAAAAGTCAATGTAGATGGACCCTAGTTCTCAGGAGGATGTAACCTGAAAGGAGAAATAAACTAGTCTTAGACCAATGTATATTGCTGATTAAATAATATTCATGGAAATATTATGTGAACATCAGTGACAATGTTAAACATATAATGAAGCAATCTTCAAATTGAAAATTCCCTGGTAAAACCAGATATTATAAAGAACTACTGTTACTCAAGACATTCTTTTCTTTACTTTAAAATATGAAATTCAAAAGAAAATAATGACTGAAATTTAAAATTCAAAAGAAAATAATGGAATGACGTTCCAATTCAGTGACTCTCGGTAAATTTAAATAAAAGGTAACTTTGAATTTGATAATAAATAGAGAAATAGAGGTACAACCTCTAACAACGAGTCTTATAACTCAAAATAAGTAAAGTCCGTTCAAGTCTATTGCGCTGTTACGTCATATCATTTCATCTTGCTTTATGCAATGAACGTATGTACTAAATTGGTCCGTCAAATTGGAATCTTTGACATCGGTTTGCGTCCATGTCAAAATATCAACGAAAATAACAGATTTAATTCATTTATTGATTTATTGGTAGTTGGTTTGTGTTTTACGCTAATAATTGCTAATAAAAATCGTTTTGGGATGCCCCACCGGTGCAGTGAGAAAGAGCAAGCTTTAATTTTAAAATTAGTGCATTATTTCATACGTGAAAAAGGTGCTGGTAGGCCACTTTTAGCCTGGAAAGCTGTGCACAATGTAAGTAACTAAGTAATATTTTTTTCTGTCTGTTTGATAATACTAAGAAATTACATCTCTAGAAAAAATGTATTTTTGATGTGTAAACATCTTAACGCGGCGATATGAGGACAAATCTCGGCAAATGAGACGGAAATGCACAAACCAATTCTAGTCGCTAGGGCGGTATTATATACAATTTTGCCATTTAAAATCGTTTTGAATGGATTTTAGACGAAAAAAAAGCATGTTTGAAATTATACGAACCGTCAAAAGTATTATTTTTTAATTATTATATTCGCAGTGTATTTGGATCCATAGCACAGCTTATTTTTAATGGACGGTTGAATTTAAAATGAATTTTCGCTTCAAAAGCCACAACAAATTCGTCCGAAGCCTAAAAAAAGTCCGAATTTTCGGATTTTTATACAATTTTGCCATTTCAAATCGTTTTTAAACGGATTTTAGACGATAAAAAGCATATTATTATTTTGAATTAAACGAACTGTCAAAAGTATTGTTCAGATGCCCAGACGTTTAAAACAATATTAGGTTTGTTCTGGTAGCGATTTCGAACGGTTCCAAACTAGCCGGAGTTTGCGCATAGCGATATAGGCGACGCTTATATCGTTATGCGCACACTCCGGATGGTTTGAAACTGTTTGGAATCGCTGCTAGAACAAACCTATTGTCATAAGTATGTAAAATTGATAAAAACGGAACGTGCTCCGGAATAGAAAACAGGTACAGAGACATCTTTTGGCTAGTGGAAAAATAACGTACGAGTCTATCTAAGACGTACGGATGTTTTCTTTTGACGTCAGAAATTCTGACGTAACAGCGCAATAGCCTTGAATGGACTTTAATTACTATTACTTTTATTTAGGCCCTTGGCACATAAACGAAAATTCAGCGCAATTACGCCTCAATTTAATTAAAGATAAAGATAATATAATCACTACCTCGCATTTGAGGTAGAAATTTAAATAACAGATAAAACCAGATAAATTTACATATGCGAGATTAACCTCTCATAAATGCAAAGTAATGTCGGTACATCAGGATTGAGACTAGTGCTAATAATTATATGCTTGATGGAACAAATAAATTGAAAATTTAATTAAATGAGCTTGAAAAGAAAAAATATTAAAACCAGCAATACTATGAGGGAAAATTCGGAGAAATTCTACTGAAAATTCAATTTACTACCTTTGCAGGAATATATAGAATTTACTCCGAGAATTAACCCAAGTAATACTGTTCAATTTGAATGCAAATACGTAAAATAATGTGCGTGACCACTGAACGATAAAATAATTACGATCTCCCCAAATTTGGACTAAGCCTCTTTCAAATTACATGAATTTGATTAATGAGAGACGCAAATATTCACCAATAAATCGGTAACATTACCCAAAAGGTCACGACAATAATAAAAAATATTGAAGATGTAACCTAATTAAAAGTGGATATAAAAATGCTAAATTCTTGCTTTAGTCAAATAAGACTTAGCGAATCATAAACAAATATTAATTATGTATCTAAAAATGAAAGAATTAGTTAAATATATTGCGAGATGAATTAAATATTTCAAGATTAAAAAACTAGCACTCACCCGTCAACGTTTCAACACAAGATAAAACATCTCGTAGTCAAAATTCAAGATGTTGTTTGCCTATGTTTTATTGGCTAATTTATAACATGTGATTAACACTATAAACCACGTAGCGTCAAGTAACAGAAATATCCAATATTAAATATAGTTATCTACAAAATAGCATAATAGCGCTCCAGAAATCGTTATTGCATAAAATAAGCCCACTCGTGAATAGATGTCACTGGCGATTTAAATATTAAATATCGAGAATCATTTGCAATTGAATTGAAATTTTAGTGTAGCGGAATAAACATATATTCCGTTACAAGCTGAAATCCTAGCTGAAATTCTAATGTGGTAATCATTATTGACACTTGAAAGTTTTCTTTTATTTTTTCCTACAGGAAAATCAGTTAAATATTTCGAAATTGATTGATAATTGATATTAAATGAAGTCAATAGCTTGAAAACGGGAAAAAAGATTACCACACAACAGTTACCGCATCAGATTTTTTGCGATTTGACCCTGAAGTAAGACGATTTATATTTTTTTATGCGAAAACCATGCGTCGGACGAAAAAAAAAAAGGAGATCAAATTTGCTCAGAAATAAAGGAGAATTTTAAAAATATTTTTTATTTTAAGAGAAAACAATGGCGTACCATTTTTTTCAATGCAAAACCCGTGCCGACGCCACTGGTAGAAATAATAAAATTGTGTGCACAACAGAAAATGCGTCTGGATGCATAGAAGACATGCACCAAATATAAAGGTATCTACTATAGTATGATAGATTTTTTTCTGAAAATTTTCCCACCTCGCATCTCAAAAGTTAAGACGTTTAGGACATACGTTCATATGAAGTTTTTTCTTAAAATGGGCCCAGGAATCACCCCCTTAAATATTAGCATGTCATTAAGGAACACCCTGTATAATAAATTAAGCAACCAGCTCAAAATTTACCATCTATTATAGATCCTATATATATGTTGCTTTGATTTTTCAAATGTCCTTTCAAATTCAAATAATTGCATAGTCTTATTGATCCACACAAGATTATGCTAAAGTTTAGTTTTTAACTTTTTATTCGTGGAATTTATAACATTTATTTCGTTACAGGCAAATTCCCACTGGTAATCGATCGACAATTCGAAAGTCTACAATTAAGAAAGCTGAACCCACTAAAATTAAAATTCCCGTGTGCACAGCCCAAGTGGATACACAGAAAAAACAGGACGCTATTATTCCAGCTTTGGCGCCTTTATCTCCGCAATCACGGATAGCACAGGTGAGTAGTAAAGCAAAATAATGTAAAAACAATCTATGTGACAAAAATGTTTAGATAATATTTTACGAAATTTCCACGCCAAATTTCAGAGGGCGTCACTGTCTTAATTTAGTCGTTAAAGGTTCGTGACGAACGTTATAATCAGTAGAACTGGCGCTACTTGTTTATCCTAAATTGGTTTGATCTAACACTGACATATTCCATTAAAATATGGTAGCTTTTTCTAACTGTATGTTTTATGCAAATCGAGATACTCCCGTTAAATACATATTGATTATCAAAGTGTACTGCATATAATAAGAAATAATTATTAATTAGATTTAAATCTGCATTGTTGAAACATAATAGTAAGCAGTTTACCGGTTTTAAATATACTAATGCTTGGGGAATTGTCATTTCAATTGCTGGGTGATGTAGGCCACAAGTTAACTAAGCCATCGCATTTCTCAATTGAACCAACTCAAAGTTGGCAAAACAAAGATAATGTTGCATTATGGTAGGTCTCTATCCCGTAGTATCGTAACAGGTCCAAGTATCACAGAAGAATTCCCAAGAAGGTCATCACCCGGAGACCATGTAATATGATATAAATTATAGTCATTCATACCTAGTACCCTGTCAAACAAGTTACAAGCACTGGAGACGGACTTCAAGTGAGATTGCATATGGAATCTTAAGAGGGCGTGCTAATTTAAATTCTGCCATGTTCTGAATCTTGCTTGCTGCCATTATAAGCTCTCGTCTTTCATACGTAGATTAATGCAATTATAAATTTACTTGCTCTAAGGAGATTCATGAACATTTCTTGTGGAGACATTTTATATTGTTAATTTTATCCAGGTACAAAATCAAAATGTAACTAAATACGGAGCAGATAAAAAAGTGGAACTCCCTTCACCGAGCCCCGTCAGCAAAAGTGCGGATGCAGCGTTGCAACAGCAAAGGCAGCAAACGACAGTACCTGTCAAATCGGATAGTAGTCAATCAGCAGTTCCTACTAAGGACACCGAAAGTAAAAGGCCCGAAAGCCCGTTGAGACAAGTCGTCATTCAAGACGGGCTGGGTAATCTTACTACAGTTACTGTTGGCCAAATTTTAGGTAAGCTTTTTAAGATATATTTAGCAGTAATTTAGTTAATTTATTTTCGTTTTTACTGAAATATGTGTCATAATAAACGAATGTTACTACTGTTGCGCTTTATCAAAGCAGTCAGCTTGTCAGTGTACTAATAACATTTTGCTTCAATGGTATTGTTTTGGTTAATAATTGCTTAGTGACTATTTAGGTAGACTAAGGTAAATATGCAGCATTATTAACTTTTAAGTACATTATTTATTGCATCTCAAGGTGTTGTTGTAACTGAAACACAGCCATGGGTGCTGAGTTCTTGATAGTCAAAGTATACACTTATTTTGATGGATGCAGAACCGTGATCAAAATGAATTGGAAAGTTTTATGTCATAATCAAATTTTCCAGCAATACCCAGTGAAACCGTTGACGGCCAACCCCAGTCCTACATGCTGGTAACGGTGGATGAATCGGGCAATTTGACACCTTTGAACAATGACGCCTTGATGTCACTGGATCCCAGCTTGGGTGCCGGTGGCGACATCAACAACATGGTGTTACAAGTGGATCAAGGTCAGGCTACTGTCGCTGCTCTCAAGCCTGCGGAGACCAGGGGCGCTCCTAGTGAAGAAAAAAGGAAGGTTGGTACTAAAAAGGTTAATCTGAATAACTTGGGTATCTATCTGGGTTCTTTAGCCGATTGAAAGGTTGTCCGTCATATTACCATCAGTATAATATACTGATAGTTTACAGATCCAATAAAGGAAAGTATACAATCGTATACTTTCCATTATTGGATCTAAATATCAATCAAATAAAGGAAAGTATACAATTGTATACTTTCCTTTTTTGGATTGTTGAAAGATGGCGCCGGCAAGAAAGCGTTCTATTAACGATGCTGAAAAAGTCGCATTTGAGTGCTGTAAAACGAAAAAGTTTAGTAGTGTTGTATGTGTTAAGTGTGGAAAAGCCTACCATGCTTCATGTGCGTCGATAGATTGGTCAAACGATGTAATAATTATTGATAAAACTCGCTTTTAAGAGAAATCATCAGTGGTCTGAAGGAGAAGAATGCTCTTCTGGAAGAGAACAAAAAGCTTCTTGAAGAAAAAGTTGAAGAAATGGAAAGGAAACATGACATGAAGACAGCTGAAAAATTCCAGTAATGTGCAAAAACTCCTAAGATATGTCGATTGCAATGCAAATGACATTCCAATCACGGAATTCACAGATGTTTTCGAAACAGAAATCCAAATAACCGGAATTATGGCGGAGAAGAAGACAGATGCGGTTCTGCACCCTCAAATCCCAAATACTGCAAATCCGGATCATCAACAACAATCCGATGCGGCAACACTGCCCTATAGAAACATCACTGATAACAGGGACAACCAAGAACTCCAAGGAGAGAAAGCGATCTTATCGTGCGGGTCCAAAGGTCACAATTTTCAGTAAAAACTTAATTCGTGGCCGATTTTGCGTGTAAAATCTGTCAAAGGAATGACATTTAATGAAAAATGTGACCTTTAGACCCGCACGATAAGACCGCTTTTGTCTATATCAAAATCTTAAAGACAAAACAGATTTATGTGAAAAAGATGCTCCAGCCCTGCCACTGGATGGGTCCCAAACACAGGATAACGCATGGACTCTTGTAAAACGTAAATCATGATCTGGAGCTGGCAAAGAAAACTATAACTCCAGGCCTGAACCAATTCAAGGAATCAGAAAAAGTGTAAACCGTGGCTCAAAATAGAAACTCAAATCAAGCTTGGACTTTTATTTCTGGCTTGGATCCTAAAACACAAGCGAACCAGATCGTGAGTTACCTAGAAAGTTTGAATCTCGGAGCTGACTGCACCTGCGAGAAAATGATTACTAAGAAGGATAAACATAGAAGCTTATTCAAATTGGGTGTACCAAGGGAGAGAAAAGAAGCAAGCACTGATGTCAACCGATATCTGGCCAGCCGGAGGACTCATTATGTATTTAGTAGGTCTCATCACCGCGTTTTGAATATAGGATATTGGACGATTTTAATATTGAAAAGTGTATAGAAATTTCGGGTGTATTCGTTAAGGATGTAAATATCAACGTTTTAGCTATCTATAGGGCCCCCTCGGGCTGTTTTGACACATTTTTTAAACAATTTGGAAAGCATTTTAAACACATTTGATGTGAGAGGTAAGGTTGTGTTGGCTGGGGATTTCAATGTCCGGTTTGGCACGGGAGAGAAGGAGCACTGATCTCTGTAATCTACTAAGCTCATATGGCCTTTTTTCAACAATATCGGAAGCCACCAGAGGCAACAATTGTCTGGACAATGTGTTCCTGAACTTTAGTGCTGATGGCTGGGCATCATTATGTCCAGTTACTGGAAGTCGCTTCTCTCACCATCTCTCAGGATAATGTGCCCGTTAAACGGGTTCTGAGGCCACTAACTGAGGAGGGTAAGTTGAAATGTTTTGATATTGTTGAGAGAACGGATTTTTCCTTTGTAAGTAATTCAGACTCAAATGTTTATAAAAAATTTTTCATTTTTATAGATAAACTGAGGGTTGCTTTTGATCAGGCATTTCCTAAAAAAACATATATCGTAAAAAAATAATCGAATCATAAAATAAACTGGTTTAATGACGATCTGAAGAATATGCGTAACCATCTACACTTTCTCCATGACATGATTAAGAATTTTCCATCTTCTCATCTGCAGAGAGAATAAAGTCCTTCAAATATCTTTATAAAAATGCGATAAAAGATGTCAAGAAACAGGCAAATAATAACTTAATCAGAAATGCAGCTAATCCTGTCAAATGCATGTGGAACGTAATAAATGAATATAGAGGAGTCAAACAAAAAGAGACCAATGTCAATATTTCCCCCAATGAATTTAACAATCACTTTGTAGATATAGGCCATAATATACAAAAGAATATCAGGTTGACTGAAGTAGATCCAATCCAGACTACACAAATGGTAGGTAACATATTAGAGGAGAAATTCAGGTTTGAGGAAGTGAGTTTCGTTGAGGAAAGGGATGTGTGTGCTTCTCTGAAGAGCAAAAACAACATGAATGGTTTTAGTGTTGTTCTTCTTAAGAGTATCATTGATATAATCCTGATACCATTAGCAGGCTTATCAACCTATGCTTTAGAGAGTGTATATTTCCAGACATACTAAAAAAAGCAGTTAGTTGTACCTCCAATTTTTAAAAGGGGAAATATTGAGGACTTGTCCAATTATAGACCAATTTCCATATTGTCAGTTTTTTTCTAAAGTCCTTGAAAAGTCCATGGCAATTTTTTGAATCACACTGTATCTTCACAGACTCTCAGTTTGGCTTTCGCAGGGATCGGGGTACATCTCTGGGAATACTTTGTGACGGACATACTGGTGGCTTTTGAGGATAAAAGTTTCTTGACCACAACTTTCTGTAACCTTAGTAAGGCCTTCGACTGTGTTCCGCATGACCTGCTTCGTAATAAGCTAAATATTTATAACTTTCATCCAGATAGCCTGGCAATTGTTAAATCTTTTCTTAGCAACAGATTCCAAGCTGTGTCGGTGGGTGGTGAGCAGTCTGATGAGAGAGTAGTCAGTGTTGGGGTCCCACAGGGGGTCTGTTTTGGAACCTGTGCTCTTTTTAATATACATCAATGACTTACCTCATGCTGATCGACTAGCAATGTTTACTCTGTTTGCAGACGACATCAGTTACGGCAGAAAATCGAGAGGAATCGCTGGTAGGAGCTGCGAGGTCCCGATCGAGGGCTGAGGACTGGTTTGCTGCAAACCAACTTTTTCTAAATGCGTCAAAGACGAAACAGGTGACATTTTTACAGAGACAGCTCCCACAGGAGGAAATGGAAATGTCGGTTAGATTTTTGGGAGTACATCTTGACTCTAGGTTGACTTGGAAGTCCCATCTAGACTTTTTGACTAGGAAACTCAGCTCTAACATCTTCATGCTAAGAACTTTGTCACATTGCGTTACGAATGAGGTGCTGAGGCAGGCCTACTTTTCTCTTTTGCATAGTCATATTACATACGCAATACTGACATGGGGTCATGCAAGTGGGGGAGCTCTCATATTCAGGTTTCAGAGAAGGGCGGTGAGATTGCAGGGACGCATTCAAGGAACACCGAATACTGATTTTTCCATCTGCATATATTTTGGATAACCTGTTGCATATCAGAAACAACATCCACTCTTATGCAGTGCATCAGGACTTGCACCACCACAATACTAGGATCTAATCGTTTGAAACGTTATCAGAATGGCCCAGGGTGTCTTGCTGTTAGATTTTTCAACCGGACAGCATTCGAGATCTTTCACTTGTAAAATTTAAGACAACTGTAAAGAGACTGCTGATTCAAAAAGCCTTTTACTCATTTGAGGAATTTTTGGGTTTTACTTTTTAACTTTCCTGTACTTGGTGTTTTACATTTCAAATTTGTTGTATTTTAATATTTTAACTGTTGTATTTTTGATGTTTTAACTTTTAATGACATTTAACTACATGTGTGTTCTTTAAATCACTATTGTGTGTGTGCTGTATTGTAAATGTAATATTTAAGGATTTTATTGTTGCCATATTTATGTGACCTAATTTGCTACATAGGTGTTCTTTGAGTTACTATTGTGTGTACAGTATTGTAGGTGTATTATTTAAGGATTTTATTGTTGTCACATTTATATTATGACTTGTGTAAGTACTACTGTATAGAAGCACCAAATAAATATGATTAAGATTATATTATACTAATGGTAATATGACGGACATTTCAGAACCTAATTAGAATTCTAAAAAAAGACGAACCTCGAAACTATGAATGTGTTCACATCTCAAATATTGTAATTGTGAATTTGATTTATGAATTATTTGTCAAAATGTTAACTAATATCTCATATAGATTGACGAACGATTAAAACCTGAACCCTCTAAGCCACCACAATCCATCAAAGAACCAAAAGCAGTTCCTGTGGATCAACCTAAACCACAAGAAATACCTTTAGCAGTTGAACAACAAATTGTTATTGGTGAAGGAGTTCTTCCGGGAGGTAATACAGCTGCATATTTTTCTTCTTTATGTTGTAATATTGTTATTTTTTATCAGTACTACTAGCCTCTTCTTTCATCCTCTATATTTTACCATGAGGAACTATCTAAATAATAGAAATAAGAAAAAGTTTTATTAAAATCTCATTATTTGTAAAATTATAATGATTATTGGTATGTAATAATATTAGTTACTGGTAATTATTTTCGATATATTTTCAGTTAGTTTTCATTTCTTGAACACTCGTTTGCAAAACAGATTTAAAACTACAAAATACCCCTATAATATACAATTGTACAAAATACTCCTCAGTCACAATTGTTAATACAAGTTAGAAAAACCCTAGTGTATTCAGTTTAGTAAAAGTCAAAAGCTTTATTTCCAGAAAATTATAAGAGTTTCATTGTCAAAGCACAGCCTTAAGAAATAAAAGAAGTAAATGAAAGGATATTTACAAAAATAAAAATATATGTATACAAATGTACTCATTGCCGATTTATTTAGATTCTGGCGGTCAACAACTAATAGTAACTGGCGACCCAATAGCAACTCAAAAATTCTTAGAATCCCTATCAGACGGCTCCACAGACTTGGCCAATATTTTAGCAAATGCTGAGGGCGGAAGTGTCTTAATACAGGCCGACGGACAGCAAATATTAATAAGGACCAGCCCCACCACTCAGCCTATTTTGGGCATTTCAGACAGTAACGAGGTAATAATCACATATATTAGTTATTAATTAATCAAATGTAGATCATGCAAAAACATCATGTCTATTAAAAAATTGATCAAAACCCAACTAATCAATCAAAGTGCTTTGTGTTTGAAAAATAGCTTCAAGATTTTTCTGGTGCTTTCGAGCACTATGTTTTAAGTATCAAAAATTGCTTTTTGATTTTATTACGTGATGGGAAGTTTTTATGTCCTTGATGGTGCTTGAGATAGATGTGAATAATATAGATTAGCATTCCATATAAGTCATTCTTAAAAGAAAAATAAATGCAATTATATATACATGAATGAGCGACTCTAGTGAAAGAAAATTGTTTACACCTGCAAGTGATAGAATAGAATAGAAAATGTCTGTATTTCAAAACTTATTTACATTAATTAAGTACACAACCAATGCAAAAGGAAATGAAATGACGTCACATAGAAATCTGTACTATACTACCTGCCTATCTAAATAGTCATTTATGGAGTATGGTTCAATATACAACAAAATATCTTTAACTTTACATTAAACGAATTAAATTAAAAATACAACTAATTTTAAACAGTTTATTAAAATTAGTTATATTTTTAATCCTCTTTGGGAACCTATTAAAGAATTTTATACACATGCACGTTGGATGTGTGTGAGTAATTGTTAATCTGTGATATGGAAAATAAATGTTTTGAGTTCGAGTTACATAACTAAAAGTTGTATTATTTTGTGTAAAAAAGTGTTTATTTTTATGCAGTTAAACATTCCATAATATACAATGCATATATGGTGAAAATTTTTCCTCTTTTAAAAACTCCTCTGCAAGACTCACTATAGCCCAAATTTAGAATTATGCGAATAGCTCTAAAATATTAACCCAAATTATATTACCAACTCCAAATTTGCATGATACAAGATTCTCATGGACTTTTCATTCATGTATTTACAAAGAACTCTGAAGCGAAAACATATTCTATTTATCTTGTTATTTACAAAATGCACATGTGTATCCCATTTCAAAAAATGATCAATATGCATAACAAGGAATTTGGTGGACTCACTTAAAATAAAATCTTGATTTAATAAATTTGTTGTATCAGGTATTTCATGCCTTAACGTAATCGTTCTAAAAATTTGAACGTTTCTTTTTTTTTATTTACATTTGATTTCTGATTTAAGATATAAGTTGGTTTTTCGAGAAGCAATCTTTTGCTTTATTTAAATATTCATTAGCCCCTGAAATTATATTTTCCACTGAGGATTCACCTATAATCAAATTTGTGTTATCTGCAAAATTTGTAATCGCAGTGTTGGTATTATCTATAATATTACATAAATCATTGATAAAAATGATAAACAAAACCGGACCCAGAATACTTTCTTGTGGAACCCCTACAAAATTCTCTTTTATATCTGATTCTACCTTTTGATCACTTTTTATAATTTTTACTCTTTGTCGTCTATTGGATAGGTAAGAGTAAGACTCCCACTTATTTACATGTCCCCTAATTCCATATCTATCTAATTTTTTTAATTAATAATTATCTGTTAAGGCAATCATACGCTTTAGACAGATCAAGAAATAAACCTGCTACAATCATGTCCCCTTCTATCAACTCAAGTATTTCCTTTGTAAACTGAAAAACAGCTGTGTATGTAGATCTACCTTTAAGATACCCATGTTGACTTTGAGTAAATATATTACATTCATTTTCTTTGTATCTCCACCTTTAAACAAAGGTTTTATCACAGCCAATTTTAACTGGTCAGGAAATATTCCATATTTAAATGAGTTCCCAATGATATATGCCAGTACTTCTTTTAATTGAACTATTGACAATTTTACCATGCAAATTGGTATTTCATCATCACCACTGCTATATTTATTTTTTTAAACTTTGGCCAATTCAACTATCTCCTCAGGAGAAGGTGGTACACAATGGAGTGACTGATTGTTATGAAAAACAGAATTTAGGTCATAATGATTATATGGTATGTCTTTTATACTATTAGGCACAATTTCTGTTAAAAACTGATTAAAATGATCAGCCACTTCCTTTGGTTCACCTGGTATTTGAAACTCTTGAGTGGTTTTTATTTCACCTAAAATTTTATTACAAATTCCCCACATTGTTTGGCTTTTGTTGTCAGACTGTGTTATCCTTTGTTCATAGTTTACACATTTACAATTTATTAATCATCTGTCATATTCTTTTTTTATTTCGGTATATACACTTTTAAACAAATTATTATTTCTACTTAATACTAAGAGTGTATCGAGCCATTTCTACATTCTAGTATTTGAGGATCTACCTTTCTGTGTCTTTTACTTTTTCTGTTTACTAGCTTTAATGGGAAACACTGATTGTAGAAACTTATATACAAATTAATAAAGGTGTTCCACTGCTTATTTACATCATTTACAGATATATTATATACTAATTGCCGGTCTTGATTACTGAGAATGGTCAAAAAAATTATTTTTTTTGTGCATCGCTAAAGAATCATCTATATTTATATATATGTACAAGCAATCTCACCACTCAGTAAAAAAATAATTTCCAGTGCCATGTGATCTGAAATATGGATTTCAAAAACCCTGCTTTGCCATTTGTCAATATTTGTAAAGATATTATCTATACAGCTTTTTGAATTTTCAGTTATACGTGTATTTTCAAAAATAGTTGAGACTAGACTAAATGAGCTTACCAGATTATATAAATCCAATTTTCTACTGTTATTTTTGATAAATTCTACATTAAAATCACGACACATTATAACTGACTTATTTTCGCTAAAAATATCTATTAAAATAGTTTCTGTTTTTCAATAAATTGTTCAAAAGATCCATTTGGAGGCCTTTAAATTGATAGAATAATTACAGTTTTTTTTTGTTAACTACAACATCTACACTCGCACATTCAATCACACTAGCATTTGAAATATTTACATGTTTATTGTTTTGTCGACATTTAGTACCTCTTTTAACATAGATTGCGGCCCCTCCATGTAGATTTTCTTTCCCGCAAAAGGCTGACAGTAATGTAACGTTTTTAATGGCTAAGTTTTGCAATTGCTCTTTCCATTTCCAATGTTCTGTTATGCAAATAGCTTTTCAGTTGGGATTTTCCTCTAGCATACTCAAATCTGTCTATTACATTCTCTATTGATTGGACATTTTGGTGAATGACAGAGATACTTTCAGTATGATGTTCATAATCCCCTGTCACCGAAGTCTTGTCTGATTTGGAACGATATTGGTAATATCTGTTTTATTTAAAAATTTTCACTATTTCCATGATTTGTTTGAAGTCTTATTCTTTCTAGTTTCTTTAGATATGTAGGACACTTTGGATCTCGTGCTGAATGTTTTACCTCTGTCATTCCCATTTGACTGCAATTTGTGCAATACAAATCAGTAACCTCGCAATCCTGGAGTAAATGTTCTCCCCGGCATTTGTGGCAACAGTCTTTTTTCTTACAGTATTTGGCAACATGTTCATATCCACAGTATTTGACGAAGGGTAAATATTCCTGCACATAGGTTGTTACCAAATCAAAAGTAATTTGTTCTTGTTTTAGAAACCACTTTGATATGATTGGTGAAGCCTGAAGTATCCAATTTTCGCGGAGTGGATTTCTGCAACTTGTTTTAGTTATAACTGATCTTCGATACTGCTTCTGGTTCTAATTTAGTATTTCAGGGTTTTGTCTTACTAGTTCTCACTCATCGTGTCCTTTTGCTATACCTGTAAGCATGAACAGTGGTTCTGTATTTCCTAAAGTTTTAACATTTACATTTTTTTGTGTTTCCAAGATTTGTAAAAGTTTTCTTTGTTGATTGTCTGTGTGGTTTTCAATTATAACGGCTTAACCCTTAAGGCGAATAATATTTTTAAAACCTCCATTCGTATCTTTACCCACAATGCTCTTTTTAATCTCTTTCAAGGGCAATACTCGGGTCTTCAATGTTAGGTATTCTTACAAGTGTTTCTAACGTTGTTACATGTGGGGGAGTAGTCAAGGGTGTGTGTATGTTTTCTATTCTTGATGTGACCTCAGTTTTTTTACCACTTGTTCGATACTAGTAGGTATGTTCACTATTGAAGCATATGTTTTTTTATTTTTTCACTTTTGGTATTGTTCCAATTCCTCTATCTTGTATTTAATTTTCTAACTGTCCTACTTTATAGGCCATACAAGTGAGTTGTTTGTGGGTTTCAAAACATGATTCTGATATCATAGTCCGGTCTACCATTGTAAATACCGGTTCTCCAAATAATTCATTATTTGTGGCGTTTTGTATTTCTTCTATAGCTTTTAATACAGTTTCTATTAATCCTTCTTCATTTTGTTGATTATTTGACTCTATTTTGCTTTCTTCAACATGTTCAACAGTAATTTCTACTTTGTCTTGATTATCTGTCTTCTTCTGTGTTTCTATTTGTTTTCCCCATCTTTCGATGTACATGACTGACTTCTTGCTCTCTTCTGTATATGTTCACTGTTATCTGGTGGTGGTGTTCTTGTTAGTAACTTTTCTGGTTTAAAAATGTATGTATTATCTACTTTTTCTGTTCTATCCGGTGGCTTGTTCATTGTTGTCTCGTGGTGGTGTTCTTGTTAGTGACTTTTCTGGTTTAAAAAATTTTGTATTACCTACTTTTTCTGTTATATCCGGTGGCTTTTTGTTAGTCATACTCACTTCCCCTTACAGTTGTAGAACCACCTATATTTCGGAACTCGCCCGTTTACAAATGAAGTTTGATTTTTGAGGTTATCTTCGAAAAAAATACTGATTTTAGGCCACAATTTTAGGTATTTTTTTGTTCTTTTTGTGCTTTAGTTCTAACTTAAGGCACTTTTAAGTTATTACTGACTAGCAACATTTAATAATTTTCCGTAAAATACGAAAAAAAAGCGATATTTTCCGGCACCACTTTGACGTAACGTTCCTCCACCGTCATAAATAGAATATTTTACGGTGTTTAACATATACAGTGTGTCCAAAAAAGTATGCAACATATGGCAAACTTTTTTATTATGGGTTTCTCAGAAAATTTTATTCTTGATAAAAGTTGGTGCTTGCCCTAACACAGTAAATGAATATTTCAAGATTTCCGTACTGCTTTTAGTGCTGGCGCAAATGTCATTTTTCCGAAATCGCGTCAAGAGTAAAGTACCTTAATTTATAAAGATACAGCAAAATCTTATAAGGAAAAGTTCTTCCAAATTAAAAAAGTAATCTAAATATGAAATTTGAGTTAAGTACATCAACTTTTAATTTTTCTTTTTTTTCCTCGATTTATTTCTTAAACGTTACGCCACTGGAAAATGTTTAGTTCTTTTGTTATTAGTATACTTGCCAAGTAACTTCAAAATTTATTTAAAGTAGAAATTAGTTACATAGTTGCATAATGTTGCAGTTTTTCCAGAGATAATAGCCACTTTAGGTATCAGTGTGTAGCAAACACTTTTAAACACTTTTGATTCAAAAATTTTTCCACTCAAAATCATGAATAGACCCAACTCTTTTTGTTTCATATAAAACAATTAATAATGTGTGTAAAATACGCCCAAGTATACTAAAAAGTCATATAAAATATTTGGTCTTGAAGAGTAGGTCATGCATCTGGAATAAAAATAAATAAATAGCAATACTTTTACTTCGCTCTGACATAAGAAATTAATTATTATTGAGTCAGTTATTCCAATTGTATTTCGTAATAATTATTGTGGACAATTATTTTGAACCAAAATTGTTTAAATGTGTTTGCAACACACTGATACCTAAACTGGCTTTTATCTCCGTAAAAACTGAAACATTATGCAACTATGTAACTAATGTGTACTTTAAATAAATTTTGAAGTTGTTTGGCAAGTATACTAATAACAAAAGAACAAAACGTTCACCGATGGCGTAACGTTTAAGAAAAAAATCAAGAAAAAAAAGGAAAATTAAAAATTGATGTACTTAACTCAAATTTCATATTTAGATTACTTTTTTAATTTGGAAGAACTTTTCCTTATAAGATTTTGCTGTATCTTTATAAATTAAGGTACTTTACTCTTGACGCGATTTCGGAAAATTGACATTTGCGTCCGCACTAAAAGCAGTAGGTAAAATGTGAAATGCTCGTTTACTGTTTTAGGGCAAGCACCAACTTTTATGAAGAATAAAATTTTTTGAGAATCCAATAATAAAGAACTTTCCCATATGTTGCATACTTTTTTGGACACACTGTATGATATAAATTTGATACTCGGGGTACGAGATTATTATTAACCTTACCTTAACTTTAGGGTGGCGGCAACCCCATGTTTGCAACCCATAAGCCCAACCAAGATATCCTAGCTGCCGCTCTGGCCAATACGGACGTGTTCCAACCTACAGATCATCCGGGCAGCCAGGTGTCACCAGTCAAGGGCCTGCAATCCACCCAGCTTAGTCCGGGTGGCGCCCTCTATCCGATGCACGCGAGCAACGTTTTAGAGACGAGTTTGACGTTGAGCTCACCGATAATGACTCCACTGGAAGTGCCCAGTACGAATAGCAAGAAGATCGAAGACGAGGCTGATATTTTAAGCCAGGTATAGCCCTAGGTCAATGTTAATGAATTTGTAGTTATTTCTCTTAGATTCGCTTTGAAACAATTTCCTCTTATGATTTTAAGAAATATATTGAAGCATTTAATCTGTTGGTTGGGAATAAATAAATAATATAATTTTTTATTTGCTAAGTTACATTTTTTTACTTGCTAGAGTTGATGGAATGTTTTTTTAGGTTCCAAAGAACGTAGATCTGCCAATCACCATTACAGATCCCAACATCTCACAAACAGTTGCCCATCAACAAGCAGCGAGCCTCATGGAACTGACTATGCCAATTTCCGAAGCCGGGCCGGGGGCAGACATAAACAGCCCTTCGTACTCGTATTCTTTACCAACGCTGGATGATTCAGTCAGCATCTCTCAGAAACCGTTTAACAGCAGCATGCCATTGCTTACTGAAGATGTAGAGGTATGATGAATTAAAATGTATGGTATTAATTAATATAATCTAAAAGATATTTAAGCCAGTCATCATCTCTTTGAGATCTGGAGATAGTTCATATTAATTTACTGTTCAAAATGAATTAGCATTCCTTGTGTGTGTTGATAGTCTCGTGTTTTAGTTATTTTCCTATGTTCTAAGATCATATTGACTATTGTTGTGATTGTTTTAATGTGCCTCATTTAGTTATGTATTTATGGTATGTCCAGTAAAATCCAAACAAAGGCAACAAATTGCAAAAATAAAGGACTACATGTGTATAAATTACCTGATTTCGATATCAATTAATGAGCGATATTGGCCTTTAAATTTTATTTATTTTTAATAGTTTTTTGTGCATAATTGGTCTCTGATGTTTACATTGAAACTATCTCTGAACTTGACAATTTTTAATGTTGTTTTTTTTTTGTGGGAATTCCCCACAGATTATGAGGACAATAGATCTTGCTTTTTTTGTAGTGTTTGCAATTTTTATGAGATTCTCCATCTTATTACGTTGAACAGGACCGGCATGGGTTATTTGCCTGTTTGTTTTGTTTATTGTTGATGATATATAGTTTTACTGTAGCTCTTCTGATCGAAACTGTGAGAATGTCTACATTTTGTTGTTTCGCCTGCAATAAGGCATGCATCTTCAAAGCTAGACCAAAAGAAGATGAAACCTTTGGTGCACCGTGTTAGTGATCTGCAAGAAATGTGCAAATTTCACTACAACTGAAACGCATGCTATTGCTTTGACATAGAGAACCCTGATATTTTACTGTTAAGATTGCAGGAGTCACATTAATGGTTTGCCAAAGATCAAGAAAATATTGCGTAACCTATACATTCTCAAGGGCAAATGTATCGATAAGGACGCCCAGATAGAGACACTTTATAGTAAACTTGTGTCTATGTGGAAATCTTGAGGGACTTCTCAAGATTTCCACATAGACACAATTTCCACATAGACACAATTATATAGACTACTGGAAATAGAATCACTCACTGATTTACGTAAAACCCAAGACTTCGAGGATATGGTACTTAGTGCCGAACAAGATTATATGGAAAAAATCAAGAACCAAAATGATGAAATTCTAAAACTAAGTAAGGAAGCTATCAGCCTACTGGATTTGCATAAAGATCAATCATCAAAAATAGCAGAATATCTGTCTAAAATAGATATACTTGAAGATATAAAGTGAAACATTATGAAGCAAAGGTAGCTCATATGCTAACAACAATTGAATCACTGACAAAGGATAACGAAACTCTCCTAGGTGATTTAAAGCAAACGAAATATGAGCTCTTCCAAGTACACTCTAAAGAACTGGAAACTCGTGAATTGGATCTTCGGGGTCAGGGAGGATTGAGGGATCAGGTTGTTAATGTGGAGGAGCTTAATGGGAAAATTGCAGATCTAAAACAAATGAACTGCAGGCTGGTGGCCGAATCTAGAACGGTGACTGAAAGTAAGGAAAGGCTTGACGTTGATCTGCAACTCTGAATAGGAATATGGTCTCGACGATTCGTACTCTAGAAAAGGATAATGAAGCGGTATCAAATGAATTAAGAAAATTAGAAACGGATTTTTTCGAAGCTGTGCGAAAACTGGATGCTGTGCGAAAACTGGGTGATACTACAAATATTATTGCCTAACCCTGATGTTCATGTTGAACGTCCCTTTCCAAATAAATGCGATAATGTGAAAAAGGTTATGGTACTTAGTGATGAAAATCGCAGATATCTCCACAAATCAGTTCAAGCGCAGGTTCCCCTTAGAGACTTTCGAGTTGAGTCAGTTATTAAGCCAGGTGCTAGATTTCAAGACGTTGTTTGTGATATTGACTTATTGGTTAAAAACTATAACGAAAATGATTATGTTGTTGTCTGGGCTGGAACAAAATATAACTTCTTCAAAAATAGATATCCTACACTGAGTACGGTTTGGCAAAAGCTGAAAACATGTACTAACACAAATTTCATTTTTCTGTCTGCTCCAATTATAAGGGTAAAGAAAATATTTTTAAATTTAATGGTAAACTTAGAGACTTCTTGAATAAAGTAAATCATGTTTCAGATAGGCTTATATAATTTCTTAACATTGGCCAAAGAACAACAATGACAAATTTAAGCATTGCAGCAAATATAGCTGCTTTAATTTTGAATAGTAATAAAAATATGTTTAAAACTTTTATTCACATTCCCACTCAAGAGAACTGTGGCCTCAACGAAATTAATGTTTGCTCACAGGAAGATTATCAATTCCCAACGTCATGCATTGTTGCTGATATCAGTCACGCAGAAATATCTGAAAATATTCCTGCTACTTCTGAAACTGAGAAAGTGTTGGTTCAGACCTCAGCTAGTTCTGATAATGATTGGGTTTTTTAGAGGTAACGAGCCTAACGAACACTGCTAAATATACAATCTGTACGTAATAAGCTTGATGAGCTAAGCATTCTTTTGGTCCAAATATTGTACTTCTGACGGAGCACGGGCTGAAGATGGGTGAACCAATTTTTGTTGAAGGGTATAGTTTGGTGTCTTCCTTGTAGTGGGGCATCTGTGCATGGTGGTACCCTGGTTCTTTTAAACAATGATTTTTTAAAACTGCATAATTTTATAAATATTGATAACTACAATCATTTGATTGTGGAGAGGGAATTTGAATTTTCAATCGTTTTTTGTCCTAGGCCTAGACTATAAATAATTTGTTTATATAGACCTCCGTCATGTAGCGAGGTTGTCTTTTTGGAGAGGCTTGAGGCAGTGTTGATTAACTTTTGCCCTCGATTTAAGCTGATTTTAGCTGGTGACTAACATTGATTATACCAACATAAACTCATCGCACACGCTCTCATTATGTTATCTCCTTCAGTCACGGGATCTGAAATTGCATGTTAATGCTCCTACTAGAATAACTAAGAGCTCCCGGACACTAATAGACTATGTTTGTTCAAATATGGATAAGGTCTCTTGCAATGTAATTAGTGCAGGGCTTTCTGACCATGAAGCAGTATTATGTAATATCTCTTTCCAGATTAAAGAATGATAGTCCACCCAAAAAGTGGCAGAAATTTCTGCAAACGTAATTTTAATAAATTTAAGGAACTGTCTTCGAAATGCTTGGACTGGCATATTTAATTTAAGTAAACCTCTAAATGAATTTCATGTATCTTTGATTAAAATATTTGATACCGCATTTCCGATTAAAGTTATAAAGAACAAGAATAGAAAGCTCTGGATAACCAAGGGAATTAGAATTTCAGCAAAAAATATGCGTTCTTTGCATACTATTCGCAAATATGTTTTTGAAAATGCCTCATTTCTACATTATTTTAACAAGTATAGAAGTATATATAGGAAGGTAATAAAAGAAGCCAAAAAAAGCTATTATAATGTTAGAATATCCTCTGCTTCTAATAGGCAGAAAGAAAGCTGGCGAATTATTAATGATCTTCGTGGCACTAATGGTGGAAGAAATGCGCCCACTAGTATGGACTCCACAATGTTAAATCAATGGCCAGTGTAGTTTTTCTCAGTTTATGAGAGAAGGTTCAATTCGGGATACCTTCTTACCTCCAACAGATTCTGAGGAGCTTTGCTTTGCGGTGTGTTTCGTGATATCAGAAATAAAAATACATCTGGGTGGGACGACATATCAATTAAAATATTTTCTGAGTTGCCGGTGTCGGCTTTGGAAGCACTGGTTGATGCTATTAACCATTCGTTTATGCGAGGGTATTTCCCTGAATCCTCGAAAAGAGCCATAGTTATTCCTATACATAAGGGGGGGTGATAGTAGGATGCCTTCTAACTTCCGACCCATTTCCCTTATATCAATTCTGGCCAAAATTATTGAAAAGTTGGTCAATGTAAGAGTGTTATCATTCCTAAACAAAAATAAAATCTTATGTGCTAATCAATTCGGGTTTCAGGGGGTAAGATCACCAATGATGCCATCTTTTCATTTATGGAAGAATTATATTCCGTCCTTAATAGGGGCAGAGTGGCTGCGGCAGTGTTCTGTGATTTGACAAAGGCATTTGATTGCGTTGATCATGGAATGCTGTTGCAAAAGCTTGTAAATTATGGATTTAGGGGGATTTCTCTGGAGTGGTTTAATAAAAAAAAATATAAGAGAAGAAATATTAATGGGTTGTTATGGAATTGGAATTTCAAGAATATTATTTTCTATTATAGAAAATAATATAAATAATTTAGGAATAAAATGGCCTAAAATATTTAGGGGGATTTCTCTGGAGTGGTTTAAGTCTTATCTTTCGGGAAGGACTCAACAGGTATACCTCAGCGTTCAGTGTTGGGGCTCATCTTGTTTCTTGTGTATATTAATGATATTTCTAGGGTACCTGTGAGAGACAAGTTCACTCTTTTCGCAGATGATACTACCATCCTCTGGGATGGTGGTACTGATGCGGAATTGACTGAAATGGTTACTAGTGATGTCGGTATTGTCAAAAAGTGGTGTGACGCGAACTTGCTGACTTTTAATTTTGAACAACAACTTTCGGGTGTGTGTAGTTGGAGATATCCAGTTGAACAACAATTTGTTAAAGAGGCAGGATAATGTTCTTGGGATTAAATATTGATAAAAAATTAATGTTTCAAGCCCATATTACGGGTCTGTGTAGTAAATTGGCAAGGGGTTGTTGTGCTTTAAGCGTTATTTCCAGGGAACTTGATGCATCATGTGCTAGGAAGTGCTACTTTGCACTTATTGTTTCTCACCTGAGGTATGGGATTTGTTTTTGGGGAAATACAAGCCAATATCTGCTCAATATGTTATTTATTATGCAAAAAAGAGCCTTAAGGTATATTTTTGAGGCCAAACCAAGGGAACCATACAGGGCACTATTCATAGAGCACAGAATTCTGACCTTGACCTCCATATTTATATTAGAGAGTGTTTGCTTGGCATACGAGAAGTATAATAATGAATTGGATAGAGATACAGTTTATAATACCAGACAAACCCGTTCGCTGCAACTGCCCATACCAAGTAGTTCCTTGATAAAGAATTCTATTAAATATAATGCTAAAGCAGTGTTTAATCATCTTCCACTCATCATAAGGCAACTGGGTTCAGTTGGCAGGCTGAGATCAGGGGCCTGATTGCTGTTATTGTCTAAGGGGTACTGTACATTGAGTACTATGAAGATCGTTTACCAATAATTAGTCATGTAAATTATATATTTTAATTGTTGTTGCGTGTGTGTGCGCGTGCTTATACGCGCGAGTGTGTGCATGTGCTTGAATGTCGATTTTGGTTACTGTTGCATTGTCTGTTAGTTTATTTATTTTTATGATTTGGCATTATTTATTGTATTCATTTTCTTATTGCTTGGTTCAGTGTTGGTCTATTCGATAAAGCACTGGTTTTTTCAGTTTGTTTGTTTTTTCTTGCACCTATAATTGCTATTTATTTGAGTGTCATCATTGCCTTGGCTGTCCTGGCTGAGGTCTTGACTATCTGTTAGAGAGTTTTCTTCTAATCATAGTATATTTTGGTTAAGTAGAGTTAGGAGCTCTGTCGACGAGAATTGTAATTTCTTATGTGACAATAAAGCAATCTAAAAGTAAAAGTATTTTTTTTGCTTCGGAAATAAGTTTATTGATTCGAAGTAAATACAAATGTCATGGCGCTTGTACTAAGAATGAACTTAACTAAAATTGTATTATCTACCTATAGCTTCACTTGCTTTTCAATGAGATAAATCCGATTATATTTATATTAGTTATACTCATAGTTTAGATCCTCTGTATTCAACTAGTACGCATGAGCCAATAGACATGTGAGACGCGCAAATTTAACATATATATTACATGCAAATAATGATCTTGCCTGTGAGTGACGTGGCCGAATGTAAAGATGACTGGTTATATTTACTTGAGTCATCAGAATTACTTTCCACTCTAACTATATTAAATGATGGATCTGAAACTAGATTAACCGCACCAAATCAGAATAAATCTGTACCAGACATCTCATTGGTATCACCAAGCTTAGCCATAAAATGTAACTGGAGGGGTAGTGGCTGATCCTGGAAACAGTGATCACTTCCCTATTTTAATTCAAATGGATTCACCAGGCGCTGAAACGGGATGCGTATATAGAAATAAAAGAAACTTAAATAAAGCAGACTGGTTGGCATACCACGACAAGGTATTAATTTCCATGTTAGAGGACAAACCTCAGAACCATGACCAATTAGAGTACATTATTCACGACACAGCTGATCTAACGATACCAACAAAACGACCAAATTCAGGAAGAATAAACAAAAAAGTTACCCCTTGGTGGGATGATGAGTGTACAAATCTACTCCAATTAAGGAAAGATTCAATAAAAAATTTAAAGATAAACTACACATTAGATAATTTCCTTGAAGCAAAAAGGACCATAGCTAAAGTCAAAAAAATATTCAATAATAAAAAAAGTAGTTTTCAAAATTTCTGTGCTAATTTGAATCGTACCACTCCTTTAGAGAAAATCTGGAAAACAGTTAAAAGATTTTCTAAGGTAACTAATCAAAATAATAATAAATTACCTAATGAAAATACGGCAATGGAGATATTGACTATTAATTTATTGGGACCTCCAGTAAACAGAGAAAAGCCCATCACACTTACAGAACTAAACTTTGCAATACAAGGGAAAAAAGACTCAGCTACTGGCCTCGATAATATATATTATTCCATGATAAAAAAAAAAACATCCCGAGAGTGGGCAAGGAGGAAATAATAAAGCATTTTAACCTGTGTTTATATGGCGGAAGAATCCCGCATCAATGGAAAAAAGCAAAAAAGATCCCAAACACCCAAACAGCTATAGAGCTATAACACTAAATTCTTGTATGAGCAAAACATTGGAATCAATTATAAAAAACAGAGTTGAATGGAAACTTGAAAATGGGGGGTATTTTCCGAGGTATCAAATAGGATTTAGAAGAGGAAAAGGATGCTTGGAAAACCTAATTAACTTAACATTAAATATACAAAAAAACTTTCAGGAAAAAATTAAAACATTAGTGATATTCTTAGATATATCGGCAGCATACGACCATGTTGATATATACAAATTGTATAATGGATTAATGGAGGCGGACATCTCAACTGATATTGTAAATTTAATCTTCCAAACTCTACACAACAGAGAAACATATATTTTATAGAAAACGGGCAACATCATAGGGCCAAAAAAGGTATCAGTAGGGCTAGCTCAGGGATCACCCTTGAGCCCCCCTTCTATTCAATATTCACACAAGTAAACTACATAGCATAACGAATGGGGAGATTAAATTATTACAATACGCTGATGATTTTATCTTGATATTGGAAGGGAAGGATGAAGGTGATATGATAAACAGGATGAATGAATCTCTAAATTTAATGACAGATTATTTCACGGACCTCAATTTTAGAATAGCACCGCACAGGTCGGTAGCCATGAGGTTCCAACCTCGAGCACATGATCAACCAAGAGGAATATTAAAATATAATGACAACATTATACCATGGGTAAAAGAATACAAATACCTAGGTATCATTATGACTAATACATTAAACTGGAGTCAACAGATTGAGAAAATGTGCAGTGAAGCAATTAAAGGGATAAATGTCATCAAATCATTAACCAGAGTATGGTGGGGATCAGATCTAAAAACCCCGCTTCATATATACAAGGGAATAGTCAGATCTCACCTGGATTACGGATGCCAACTAATTAATCCAACCACTAAGAAAAATAAACAAAAACTGGATTCGATCCAGTTTCAGGCTCTAAGAACAATTTTAGGATGTATGAGATCCACACCAACAAACTTATTATGGGCAGAAAATGGCGAACTTGCCCTTGAGTATAGAAGACAATGGCTAACGAAAAAATTTATCATCAAAAACATATATCTAATTAATAACCCTGTAATGGAAAATGTTATGAAGTTGAGAAGTATGGACATGTCCATGGGATACTTCCGTAACAGAGAACTTCCATATTGTGTAATGGTACTGCCTGAAATTCTACAATATGAAGAAGACATACAAAAACATGAAGCTTTACCTTCATTTATATACAACAGAGAATACCAAATGATGATAATCCCAGTAGTAAACCTAAACTTAAAAAAAATTAATATAATACTCAGCAAACATTTCTAGAAATGAAGAATAGATACCTAAGCTAATATTACCATATATACACAGATGCATCGGTAGAAAGACAGTCTAATGAAGCTGGATTCGGGGTCTACTGCCCAAACATTGGGTACAGTTTCTCTTCAAAATTACCAAACCATACTACAATCTGT
>JAEQML010060056.1:0-27736 GCA_016904865.1 Pissodes strobi | reverse complement strand
GCACATGTGGTCATTGTCTATAGGTTAGAAAGACAATTTTTATCACAGAATCGCAAAAAACAATACAAGGGCAAGCGGACTATTTGGACACTATATGTGAATCAAGGCAACAACCTTCCATCACTTTTTAGCCACAAAACTCAACAAAAACTCAATTTTTATTCAAGAGCAATTTTCAAAACACACGATCACCTGCTTACTGCATTACTTGTTTTCTTGTCATAAAATTGTTTGTAGTTAGTTATTGTATTAAAGAGGGCCGTGTATCTTTTCAGTTCCCACCCCTACGCCTGCCATTCAACAACCACAAACAGTGATGACGCAGACGCTAGCTCCGCCCTCTCATTTGTTTGCCACGACTACAACAGGGTCGGAACAAATTGTATGCGCGCCCCCTCAAGTTCTATTGAACGTTCCACCACCTCAAATTTTACCTCAGACTCAGCTTCTCTTAACACCACAGGTAAATACGATTTTTTCGAATATAACTTAGTAAATATTTTTGATAATATGAGAATGCTTGCCTTAATTCAACTAGGTGTCTCATTTCCACCTTTATGTGTACTATAGTGTTTATGATGTGAAGGAATAATAGTTAAGCATAATATGTATTTCAGTAAGTAATCCAAATAATCTAAATTTGATTGTTGAGATGAAAGGTGGCTGATATTTTCGAAATTGTATAATTTTCAGGATCAGAATGTTAGCATTCTTACAACAGTTACTTTGCCTCCGCCAGTGATTACACTGCAGAATATAAGCGTGAATGCACCAAATGCCTTAAATGTGGGACCTCCAGGATTACCGAATGTAGAGTTAACGTCGATTCCGCCTCCTAATCCTATTCAAGTAAGTTTCAATGTGCAAATTTATTTGATTTTGTTTCTTTCAAGGCTAGGGAGAAGAAAATGCCTTTTTTGGCATCAATTTGGTTGTGTCTAAGTAAACTTGAACTTCAAAAATGGTTATTCGTTTCTTTTAAACAATCTGGCCTGTAAGATTTGTTTCGCCTCTGATAAGATTCATATCATCCACATAAAAGTGATGTTTTCTTTAAGAGAATTTGCTATAGAATACAGATCTTTCAAATATATTACATACAATATTGATTGGGCCAGCTATGCTGCCCTGAGCAAATCCAATTCTATTCTCAATTGAATTTGAAAGGGCAGTTTGTCTTTTCTTTGTTACCTTAGCTCTTTGTTTCATTTCTGTTACATATAATTTAAATACATTTAATTCGTTTCCTCTGATACTTTTTCAGCAGCAATTCTGGATCAACACAGTCATGCCATAGATAAATTCAAACACACATGTTTTAGAAATTTTTAGTTGATCTAAAAAAATGTCACTCTTAAAGGCATTATTCGTTACGTTAACAAATAGCTCCTTTAATTATTCCCATAACTGCTGTTTTCAGAAGGCTTAAAAAACTTCAATTGGTTATTGCTCGCGTTTTTACAATTGGAAGATGCTTTTAATTATTTTTAATAATTACCAATATTACCATTTTGATATTTATTTCCTATTATTTAATAACATACTTTAATTTACTATTTGACAAAATCATTTTTTTTTATATATATATTCGTCTGACCTGAGTGTCTTTAACAATTCGTTATACATATTCCCTTTAGTATATGAATCCTTAAATTTTTACGTCTTTATAGGGTTACATATACTATAATTTTGAGTTTGATTATTCATTAAGTAGAATTCAATTGGTTAAAGAAATACAGTTAAAAATAAATGTATTTTTGGCACTATTAACCACCCGTTCCAAAAATATGTCTTTCTATTTCAGGTCCAAAATATACCGCAGCCAGAGCCACTAAATACACTCAACATACCCCCACCAGCACCTTTACAAGTTTCAAATATTCCCACTCCCTCTTCACTTCAACTGAATGAAATTCCTAATCCAAAGCCGATAGACTTAATGGCTATACCGACACCGAATGAAAACGAGGACAATTTTTCTGATAGAAACTTTTTAAAAAATATTCCTCCTCCAAATAAAAGCTTACCTCCACCGACTGTGACAGAGATGAATTTTATGGGAAGCTCATCACAACAGGCCCAACAAGTAAGTATACCTGCCTGTAGTTATTGTAATCAGAACACAACACGGAAGCTTTCGGGCATGTCATTTTTAAATATTCATATAAAATAATAACAAAATAGGGTATTAGATTAAAATATAGTAATGATAATAGCCTACAGGTTAAAATAAGAATTGAATCAGCATCGATATTGTACAATCTTTAAAATTAAAATTGAGAACTTGCCTAAAGGAAACATTTTTGAACTTTCTCTTAAAGTTTTATTTTGCAAACGATCTGAAATTAATTGAAAATGTGTAAAAAAGTCGTTAAAAATAATTGACTTTCTAAATAGTTCTGTTTTGGGATCTTGAATGCTTCGTGAATCAGGCATATGATTCAAGTATGAATACTGATGATAAAGGTAAGATAATTAAATCTATAAAGGAAGGAGTATATGAGGCACGGATCATGAGATTTAATAAGTAGTAGAATTACATAAATTCTTCAAAAACAACCCATAGAGTAAACTGATGAAACGTGAAAATCTCACATACTCGGACTCACTTATACTCTTACTGGATTTCCAATGTACTAAGTTAGGGAACTCGGCAAATTTAAAAAGTCTTGTCTGTTGCCATGTATACAAATTTAATTTTGGTAATTAAGAACATTGTAACAAATTGTGTGCAACAGTTTATGACTATGTAAGTCAATTTCATGTTAGGAATAAAAATGTGAGTATTCGTATAGTGGAAAACTACAAACTACAGAATGCTCAAGGTTTTAGGCATAATATAGGTTCTCTGTGTAATGTCTTAAAGCTGTACTTACTAAATCAAGAATTTGCTGCTTTGAAAATTCCACTAAGAAGCCCCATAATAAGGAATTTTACAATAGAATGCATGACTAACACTGCTAGGGAAAATTTTGGTACTGGAACTGATACTGTTTCAGTCCCAAATCAAATGATAGAAAACAACACTTGCTGTGACGCAAATGTAAATAGGTCTTGTCTTCTTGTTGGTAATGAACGTAGCAGTAATACTTATTTAGATGAAGGGCAACCGGTGATGGTGTTAATTTAGTTTTATTGAATATACAGTCTGTCAGAAATAAGGTAAGTGAACTTGAGCTGTTTCTTGAATCCTTGGAGGCTCCTGAGATTGTGGTTCTTGTTGAGCACTGGTTGAGACGGAATGAGCCCCTGGACTTACTGGATTGCACTGTGGTCTCAGGATTTTCACGTACAGAGTTCTGCCATGGAGGTACTATTATATTAATGCATAACAATTTTATTCCCAGATACACTTTTGTCCCGGTTATCAAATTTGACTACCTTATTGAGGAAAATGTCACTGAATTCTCCATGGCATATTGTAACAAGATTAACCTTTGTGAGCTGGGAATTTATAGATCGCCTTCTGGGAATTTTGACCGTTTTTTGGTGGGATTGAAGGGTCTGTTGGCGGGTGTCTCGGTGAGTGGAGCTTTCATGGTGTCTTACGATTTTAACACAGACTTTGGGGACCGAGTTAATGCCCGCACAATATCTGTGCAATCTTATGCAGTCTTTTGGTTTGAATATGCATGTCGATCAACCTACACATTTATATGATCACTCTCCCTCCATTATCGATTATGTTTGTACCAATGTGGGGAGTGAGACGTGAGAATATTGCTTGTGACTGTATCTATGCGGGATTGTCCGACCATGAGGCTGTTTTGGCCTATATATCACTATTCAAGTCCCAGGAGCTTAAGAGTATTGAGCGTGGCAGACTTTACATGGAGAAGAATTTTTCGCGTTTCGGTCGTCTTTGTGATGAGACCAATGATTGGGAGAGGGTATCTGACTCTGGAAGCAGGCTAGGTCACTTCCATTCTGTGATTTTGAGTATTTTTAACCAGGCATTTCCTATTGTTAATAAAAAACCATAAAAAGAGAAAGCCTTGGTACACAAAGGGTTTGAGGGTGTCAAGAAGCAATATGCGGTGCCTTCATTATGTTCGAAAGTTTTCAATGGATAATCAACTCTTCTTAGAATATTTGAATCACACAGGAGAATATATCGTAAAACCATTGCCCTTTCCAAGCGATTGTACTATGGTCGACGAATTGAAAATTCTTGTAATAAATCAAAAGAATCGTGGTGTATTGTGAATGAGCTCAGAGGGAAAAGGACTGATGTGCCAACAGATTCCGAGTTGAGTGCGGACAGTATTAATTAATTCTACTGCAGTGTTGCTATTGAACTGACCAATAGTATTTCGGCAGTGTATGAGCCCGAACACGTCATGAGGGATGTAAATGTTGCTGAGACTTTCTTTTTTGGTCCTACAAATACAGTCGAGGTCAAAAGTATTATTGAAAGGATCAGCAATAAGACTTCTTCAGGATGGGACCAGCTCTCTTTGAGGATTTTGCTTTTCCAGCCAAGGCTCTGGAAGCCCTAGCTGAGTCAATAAACGACTCATTTTCGACGGGTTTGTTTCCTGATTGTCTTAAGCAGATAGTAATTGTCCCTCTTCATAAGGGCGGTGACCACAACATCCCGTCCAATTTTCGTCCAATAGCGCTTCTGCCTATCTTGTCAAAGATCGTTGAAAGGCTGGTGAAGGAGAGAATTACTTTATTTTTGAATAGACTTTGCCTTTTGAGTCCTAGGCAGTTTGGCTTCCGGGAATCGAGGGGTACGGGTGATGCCATTTTTGATCTTCTTCACCTTCTTTACGCCGGGCTAAACTCTGGTGAGGCGGCTGCAGCAGTGTTCTGTGATATATCCAAAGCATTTGACTGTGTAGATCCTGGAATACTTCTGTGAAAGCTGGAAAGGTATGACTTTAGGGGCCCTTCTTTGTGCTGGCTTGGTTCCTATTTGTCGAGTCGTGTTCAGAGGGTCAGATTTGGGGGGCATTGCTCGGGTGCCCTACCGATTTCCTCTGGGGTTCCCCATGGTTCTGTCCTGGGACCATTACTCTTTCTCATATATGTTAAAGACCTGCCTCTATTGTCGATAAAGGGCGAGGTAACTATGTTTGCCGATGTGCACCACCATTATATGGCGTGAAAGGGATGTAGAACAGCTGAGATTGGCCTTGGACGATGATCTGACCAGGGTTAAGGATTGGTGCGACGCAAACCGCATCTGCTTTAATGCGCTGAAAACAAGTATTTTGAGTTTTAGATGTTTAATGGATGACATTTCTATAAACGATGAACTTGTCATGGCACAGAGTTCAATTAAATTTTTGGGATTGACAATAGATGGTGACCTTAAATTCCAAGAACACATAAACGAGGCCCGCACTAGGGTGTCCACTGGTTGTTATGCGCTTAGAGTTATCACGAGGAGCTTAGATTTTCAAATAGCAAAGAGTGCCTACCATGCCCTTGTCGAGCCCCACCTTGTCTATGGCATTTGTTTTTGGGGATCATGTGCCCGGTATCTTTTTGACTAGGTCTTTGTTTTGCAGAAGAGAGCGGTTCGTACCCTCTGTGGAGTGGGGCACCGGGAATCTTGCCGTCCACTTTTTGTGAAAAACAAAATTTTGACACTTTACTCCCTTTACATCTTGCGGATGGCAAGTATCGTTTTTGCTAAACATGGGTTAGAGATAGTTCCGGGTAGTTCTTTTGGAACTAGATCGACTGACACCCTCCGGTTGCATATTCCACACTCAGAGCTAGTCAGAAAATCTTTTATTTTTATGGGTAAGAAGATTTTTAATCACCTACCCCTTAGAATAAGAACAATAAGGTGCAATATTAAATTTAATAGGGCGTTAAAAAAGCTGCTAGTCACTAAACCATACTACACACTAGACGAGTATTTTAATGATCTTCTTACCTGATGTTATATCCATTTTATTCTCTGTTTTTTTTTTCTGTTCTTTTTATTTATATATTTTAATTGTTCTAGTTTCGCTGGTGTATACACACATTAGTATTTGGTCGTGTATTTTAATATGTTTTTTGTTTTATAATTTTCGAATTTTTTTAAAGTTTCACCAGCTGTTTTGTTTTATATTTATGACGGGTTTTATATTTAAATTTAGGTTTCAATGTTCCTATTTAGTATGGCTTTGTTAACAACCATTTGATTGAATAATTTATATGGTATACTGAGATAATGGGAGGAGGCCGTTTTGCTGACTAGCTCTGGCTGAATTTTATTTTCTTGCAGGCTACTGGCCCATCATCTCTTCCGCCAACTCCTCCCCCTCAATCTTCGGCCGTACGCATTCCCTCTCTAATGTCACAGCGTGTTCTTCCTCCACCCGGAATTAACGTTAATATTCCGCCTCCTATGATTCATTCGCAAGACGTCAGCCAGCCTCCGCCTACTTTCAATAGGCAAGGTCCGCCTCCAATGCCGAATATCAATGTGCCGCCGCCAATGATTGCTCCTCCAGGAGGAATGCCCCATAGGGGTGGGTTTACAGAAGAATTATCAGGTAGGACAGATATTTTTCGTTGGTTAACAGTGGTTTATGTTGCTCTTTTTGAGCGAGTGGACTGTATTGCATCAAAATTTTGTGAAGTAAAAAAATGAACTTCAATTTTAAAAGTATCCTGGGTAATTCCTATAGGTACCTATGATATAATTTTGTTTGCAAAATATATGGTGTTACCTAGTTCACTGTTAATATTTGCTTATTGTGTATTTTTACAGGGATGACTTAACTAGGTAAAATACAGGTAATTTTAATACTCACAAATGACAGTCTATTTAAATTTGTCAAAGAGATTATTTAGTAATTCAATGTTTAATATATATGAAAATCACAATATATAAATAATCTAAAACTATAATATTTTGGCGTACATGGTTAATATTGTGTTATTAACTTTTAATCAATTTCTTAAGTCACGAAGTTTCACAATAAAAAGACAATGTGGAACATGGTGCTGAGAAGAATTATAGTGCAAATTTTCTATGTTTGATATTAGTTCATCATTCATATTTTTGTGTGTTATTTACCATCATAGACCATGGAAAAATTTTATCATTTTGGCAAATTACTTATGTTCACATTATGTAATAGTAAATTTTAGTCAATTTAATACTTTGATATGCTAGCAGCTTCTGCAATATTGTATCATTTACAATGATTGATAATCGAATATGTACAGCGAATTATACACAGATACCAAACTTCAACAAACAAGAAATATACGATACTGAGTAAATCCAACATACGCAACTGAAAAATACGAGATTTTAACTCACATCTAATAAATAAGTCAAAATTTCCTAGAAATTTTCAAAATTGACTGAATGAAGTCGGAATCAGAAAACATAATTATGTTAAAAAGATATAAATTCTTAGTAGCAATACTTAGGCATAGGTAGGTAATTTCTAATTTCTTAAGTTATGAAAAAGTTAAACATTAAAGCAACAATTTCACATTTTAAATGGCCGTTTTGAGGTAAATTTAAAAAGTAAAATAAAAGTGTATCTAAAATATTAAATTGAGAGTATATCTAAAATATTCAGTCGTAAAAAGATCAGAAAAACGTTTTTCCTTCAACAATTTTGTCTCTGTATCTATCCAAAGTGTCAAAAATTTCGATTTTCATTTGTTAGTATCACCTAAACTAATAACTACAATCAGGCCTAGCATTTTATGTGCAATCCAAAAATGTACATGGTGTTTCGTTTAAAATAATGAATTTACTGCATATAAGTTATCATCTTTTAAAATCCTATAGTACCAATTTTCATTGATTCTGGCAATCGCAAATTAGAGGCAGAAAGGATCACTGACATCACAAGCGATGACGAAAATAACCGGATGCGACGTTCTAAGTAAAATACGTTATAGTTCGTTCATACTCAGTTTTATCTCGAACAGATGGTAGATGATCTGCTCCAAAAACTATCTGCTGAAGGTTTCCTATATCTAGGATATGCAGATGATTTAGCGGTAGTGGGACAAGGAAAATTTATCGGCACACTCTCAGAGAGTTTCAACATCGTGGATGACTCGTGTAAGCGCGAACGTCTCTCAGTCAATCCACAGAAAAGAGTAGTGGTTCCTTTCACACGAAGGAGAGTCCTTAGATGGCTAAAACTCCTAGCTTTCAACAAAGAAACAATTCTCTTTCCACAGAGATGAAATATTTAGGAATTAATTTTGATTAAAAGTTGATACGGAATTCGCACCTTCAAAAAATGTGGGGGAAGAACTGGGATCTAAGCCCTAAGATGACCCTATGGTTATGCACGAGGGTGGTGAGACCCATGATAACATATGGAGCTTTGAGTTGGGTGGACAAAGACCAGGCAAGTGTGGGCGAGGAGGCCTGCGCCACGGGAGCCACGAACTCAACTCGGTTGCCTAGAGGTATTATTGGACCTGCCACCAATACACATTAGTTTGGGTTCCGGGGTATGAAGGCCACAGCGACAACGAAAGACCTAATGAAATATCCAAGGCAGGTGCGTCGGGCTCTTTGGTGGGACCAGATCCCTTTGTGGTGTGGCCAATAATTAAGACATCCGTTATGATATGGGTAGCAACGAATTCTAAGGATTTGTGAAATGTCTAATGAGGACTGGTCGGGACAAACAATTATTTTTTAATCATTTGCTACCATAAAGGTGGGGGTGGTAATTAGCTGTATAATTAACCACAATCAAATTAGTGGACTGTATTTAAATAGGGTGGTGGGGGTTTTATCTATAGGTTGTGAATTGAAACGGGTAGTTAGGTATTAAGTACTTTAATAATGCAATTATTAATTTGCATTAGATATGATAAATATATACAATTTCTACACTACTTTCATGCATTCACTCATTCACACATAAAACTAAATATTCAAACAGGTTACTTATTAATAGATCCGTAACAAAATTTCTTGATTGTTCTGTTTAAGAATTTAACTTTCTTTCTTGAATTTAATAAACTTTTATGTTTTAACTAGCAACTGTTTCTTTCTCACAAAATACCTTGATCTCCAATTTTCTCTACATAACTTCACTACGACAGGAATCTGACTTCAAACCCTTGAATTGAATTTTACAGGAACAATTTGTCAAGCTACAAATCTTCCACCGCCATTTTACCTTCTTCTCTTCAACCGCAGCAACAGGTGAAACGAGGCGCTAAGTCGTTTCTGGCTTCGAGAAATTGCGTTAAAACGCCCAAAGGAGTTCTTTGTCCAAGCTTGGACAAAGAGAACAGAGGTACAGGAGATATTCTCTAAATATCTGTGCAAACAATAGGAGAAAATGGCCCAGTTTTGGCGCCGAGAGACAAAACAGTTTTTGCTGTTGTTCAAGCGAACGATTGTACTGCACTAGTACAGAGCGGTGACTGGACCGATGTACTACGTTTGAGTGTCTGTAAGGCACTAAAAGCTTATTTTTTCCTATCGGTAGGGAAAACTGAAAGTCGGCTGAAAGAGTGGGAAATTCACGGGATAATACGCGTCGGTGGATTCATTTGAGAGGGTGGAAGCATGTTCTTTCTTTCTTTGACATATTGTTGTTTACACAACACTGACGGGGACAACGATACATTCAATTGAGAACGATTAAGAACGATTTTCTTGACGAACTGTCATTTTGCTTTCCGGGGATGGTTGCATATAACGGAATCTATTATACCAACAATTCAAGTTCAGACTAAGGAGTAACTGAAATACAATGCTTTAAATGCTCAAATTTCTGTTGACCTGGGGTTAAGTAAATATATTCAGAGTTTAATTATGGCTCATTCATACTACGGACATACAGGGTGTTTCCCCAACAAGGACAAAGACAAGCTATGGAAGTCATTAAGAGTTCGTCACAAGCCACAATAGAAAAGCGGTCAGAATCACGGAATGTAGGTTGTTGACTGGAAGGACACTTAACTCTGATAGCTCTAGTAGATAAAACCCTCTGCAGGGTCTGCCAAGAAGAAGAGGAACCAACCCACGTTCTATGCCACTGTGAGGATATCTACCTCGCAGGTCATACCTATTTGTGTATATTTTTTATATATAATAAAACGTATTTCAATGTAGTTTTATTATTTGTAAGTTAAAACATCATTCCTTTTGAGATTTCAGAGGTCAGTTTATCGATTTGTTTTAAAAATTAATATACCGATGAGCATCCTTGCGGCCTCTAATTTGCGATAACCACGCATTAACATAACTTTAGCTATTTTGAAAATAATTAAGCATTCCTATGGTTTTTACCAACCCTGTATACAAACTTCGATATGTTTCGACTTTCTTTCAATTTGGGCAATGTCCGGAACAAAACCTTCATTTGCTCATAACAGGAAATAATTTCTACGGCTATTTGTATGTATTTCTTCGTTCCTTAAATTCCCTGTTTCGAAAATATGTATTTGAATTTATTTTTATTTTATAAAATCATACCCTTGCAGTTTTCACCTAAGTTGGTTCACCTGAAATTTACTTTTTTCTACAGCCGCGCGCAAAATAACTAAATACTAAATTCAAATGAAATCGCAAAATCAACTAATGCCGTGGATCCTTATTTTGCGCTCTAGCGCGAACATGGAAAAGGAAATTCTCGCTTTTTCCGTCTAGTGTGCTGAATGGTCATGGAAACCGAAGATAAATAAATGACAGTCGTGCGTTTGTTACAGTTTGTTGCTGGCAATCCTGTTCTAAATATGCCCGAAGCCCGAACATAATATGTCAAAACTGACAGTCATTCGCAAATTTCAGAATAAGTATAGAGAAAAATGTGCATTTAATTTTAAAAAATGCGGCTGTAGAAAAAGTTCTGTGTGTTTTTCGAGCGCAAAGTAAGATTGCCGTTTTCGAAAGATTACTGCGCTCCGCTACGCGTCGCGCAGTAACATTCTTTCTCAAGCGGCAATCCGTTACTTTGCGCTCTAAATACACAAATAACTATTTCTCACGCACCAATTATACCGGGTATATCGATTAATTATTATAAAAAAAAACAATACTTTTTAATCTAGAGCGGACATAAAACTTTCTGATTGTTACTTATAAGGGATATAATGATAGAGATTTTCAATTTATTCAAGTGTATTCACAAATGCCAGAAGGGCTTTAAACACTCAAGCTATTGAGGAAAATACCCTAAAGAATCTATTACCGTAAACTATGAATTAAGAAGTTTTGTCGTTGAAATCTATTAGATATGTTTTCTAAAAGTTACCTATACATTGTGAACAAGGTCCCAAATAGACTGTCAGTTGCCGAAACCCTAAGTCATCTCTGTCGAAGTTGGGACCGCTAGTGACGTGTTCCTGAGTTTCTCCCTAGGTGGTGCAGAATTCGAAGCGATGTCAAACCTGGCCCGCATGGTAGCCGAGTGCGGCCCCTCCGTTGAAGACGTCGTTCGACAGAAAAAAAACAGAGACCCCGAATTGTGGTATGGCATCCGATATACTCAATTCAATTCATTCAATCTCACTCCTTGAAGAGGGACAATCGAACCCAGTAGTCCGTCTTCTAAAGAGAGAGATGGACTGCCCCCCTTCTAAATTGTATCATAAGTATTTATAATAGTACATATTTACTTGGTTTATTAGGTGTAGGTACCGCACATGGTCTCTCGAATTAAAGGTGGTCTGGATATTGGTGTGGTTAAATTAATCTTAAATTTATAGTTTACTTTTATTTTATTTTTTTGAAAGTTGTTAAAAATGAATAACAAATATTAAGAGAATAATGAGTAGAGCAATCTAATGATACAATAGGAAAAGCAAATAAATTGCACTAAAAAATAATTGATTGTAATCCTGCTGTGAATATAGAAAAACATGATTTTGATAAATACAATTGTGACAGTTACCTTAATTCTTTTAAGGCTATATTTTTAACATATGACAGGTGGTTCCTTTATCATTTAACTGCACATTACATTGCGGCAAATGTGTATAGGCATCTTGTCGACCGAAATCATATAAATCGAATAAGAAAGCATAAGAGACTACCATAATCTTGTGTAATAATAATATTAATAATATACAATATTATTTTACAAAGTATAAAAATTATGTAACTGTGGTTTTAGAAAGTTACAAGTAATTGTCCCAAAAAAAAAAACAATATGGCCCCTTTATCATTTTGGAAAAAATATAGTTGAAATTGGTTTTAACTATGTAATGTAATTTGGTTGATATACCTAACCTTGATCACGTTTTAAATTTAATGAATTCAATTAGAACATTTGTAAATTTTGCCAGATTCGCATATTAGCCAGCATTGGACAATACATAAATATTGCTCTATATTTTTAATTAAAACTCTGAAGTTTTACGTTAAAACTAGGCCGCGTACTTCGCCTTTATTAGTGTATGTACATGGCAACAAATTTGCTTTAAGAACAAAATAATAAAATTGTAGTGAAATATTCTCATTTACTATTTATATATTTTTTTAATAACTAGTTACTAGATTATGCAAGATTTGTTTATATCATGCGAAAGCCTCCAGACCACCCAACACCCGAGTTAGACATATACCGGTATTGACAATAATTGCATAAATAAAAGAAAATCAGTCAATCAAACATTGAAATACCCGATCTCCAAAAGACCGTTGTAATTCGATACGCGTATTTTGACATTTCTTCAGGTTTCTATTTCACAAAGACTCACCCGCCTATCGTCAGTATGCGAACCTCGTAGATCAGTACAAGAGAGAACTTGAAGATGACGAAGAAATGGAGAGGATAGACATGAAACCTGATCCCAGCGAAATCTATGAACCAGAGATGGCGAGCGAAATCTACGAACCAGAGATGGCGTTGGAAGATGATGACATAGAGCAGGACAATAAAGATGATTTCGACTTTAAGCAAGAAATAAAGCAGGTAAAGCGTCTTGTTTTTAGTAATAGTTTTATTTAATCATTTTAAAATGCATGCCCATGGTAAAATCTATGGCAACGAGACGTGATGACGGGAAAATGCCGAAAAGAACCCCAACTAAATTTAGTAATTTAATGGATTCATCTGCAAAAACAGGAGAAACGCAGGAATGATTTCTGAATACGTCTTCAAGAAGGCTACTACTGACTGAAAAAGACTCGAGAGAAACAAAACCTGTTTGATGTTCAAGAATCGGAAGGTGAACTTCTCAAGAAATAGTCAATACTTTTAGGAAGACAAAAAGCAAGCGTTAAGTTAGGTGCTGCGAATTTCACAGTATTTAAAAAGCAGATTAAGAAGTTGATTGTATTAATTGAAGTTGTATATATGATGACATATGATGTATATATGATGACTTCCAAACCCACGTGACTATCCAATTTAAAATTATTTTCAATTGACTATGTTAAAAATTCATCGTGACAAATAAATTTAGTAGCTCAAGTACAAAATCCTAATTTATAATTCCATCGCGCCGTTTTGAATTATGGACCTTTTATTTTGTACTAGAGCCAGAGACAAGGGGATTCTAGAGCTATTAAATGTATTTGTCACGATGAGTTTTTAACACACTCAGTTGGAAATCATTTTAAATTGGGTACTCTCTATACCTTGAACCTCAAATATCGCGATTATTGTAATAAGACATACTTTGATCATCAAACTAGAATACTACTATTTGGCAATAATTATTGGTTTTCTATTTAGTATCCTTAATAATTTATCCTTTGATTAGTGATAATAAAATTTGATTGTAGGAGGATTATCTCAATAATTCGGAAAGCAGCTATCTCAATAATTCGGAAAGCAGCAGACGAGAAAGAAAGCGAAAAAGTCGATGGGGTGAGAAGGATATTGATGTGGATCCCCCAATTGCTCTTCCAGTAATAGTACCTCATATGAGCACAATTATGCCACCAGGTAAAATATATTTACCGGAAAATTGTTATGTATTATACCATTTCACACTATCCAATTTTGCATAAACATACAAATACCATTTATTTCAACTGCTAATTTATGTTGAAATTATTTATATTACATTTACATAATTATTAATGATTTCAGTTCCGGGTGCTCCAATAATGCTTACAAAAGTGACTCGAACTGATCCCGGATTACTGCATTACGCCGTTCAGTCTTACGGATCAACTAATCTTTCTGAGGAAGATTGGAAAAAGGCTGAAGATAACTATAAAATACATTTGCTCTATCAAGATATGCTAAAAAAGAGAGAAGAATTGGAGAAGTATGCTTGAAATAATAATAGTTTTTTAAAATATTAAAATTCATTAATATATTTTAGGCTTCAAATGCAAGGTAAAAATAAATATGAATACGATTCAGATGAAGAAACTGAAGGTGGTACATGGGAACATAAACTAAGAGTAAAGGTAGGTGTTAAATTTTCCTTTTATGAATCATGCTTTGGATTTAAATGCGCTAACTTCGCCGAACCATAACTCGGGGCCCTTTCTCGCCATTCATCCAATATTTTTGCCAAACACTGCCGTGGTACTTTGGATGTATGTGTTAAGTGTGCTGGTAACCATAAAAGTGACATTTGTCATTCTGAAAATACAAGATGTGTTAATTTTAAATATGCGACATAGGTTTTAAAAATTCAAAATAATGACACAAATTGTGGTGCATATAAAAGAATTTATGACCAAATACAAGAAAGGATAAATTACCCAAACCTGCACAATAATCACACTAAGTAGCAACCAAAGAAGCAAATTATGTACATTAACATTGCTGGATTCCTTAGTTATAAAACACAATTAGAGTGGATAATGTCAGACTGGAAGCCAATTGTAGTGTGCTTAACAGAAACACATCTTACTGAGGATGTATAGTCCGTCTAGAAAGTATCCGGAATTTTATATTTTTCCTAATTTTAATATATTTCTTTTTCGTAACATTCCAAGACAAAAGTAATGCATCAAGTACGTTCTCCGGATAGTAAGCTACGGCCAAAATAGCATGACAACACTATCTGCGAAACATTGTTGATTGTAAGCAGGCTTAAGATTTGTGTAATAATGTCGAAAGTAGAAAAAAGAAGAGAGGTAGAACCTTTGTATAGAAAAGGCGTTCGAACGGTATAAACTTAGTGTAATTGAGTGGACTCGAAAAAAGCTGAATATATGAGACAATAAAGATGATACAAAACGCACAGATATGAGTCCTAGACTAGTTTTGAAAAGACCGCGTAGGATTTGCGGAAACATTTAACACGCTCTAGGGGCCTTAAGGCTAAAAAAATCCTTGCAATGATACTGATTTTGTGAACGTTTTCAAGAAGATAATTTCAGCAACAGTACTACACCTCTCTGTATAGTTGATAGTACCGATAACAGGGCAAAGTATTGTGCCATTATAGAAGGGTCTCCAGAAGGAAACGGTTTATGTTTCCAGAGGGGTGGCATATTCAGCAGTATAATGCATGATGCCATACTTCTGTCTATATTTAAGCTTGAATGCAAAAACACCAATTGGCAACAAATTCATAGCAGCAGCTTCATCTGATCTGAGTCTCAGTGAAAACACATTATGGGGACTAACAAACATTGAAGTGGAACGAGTAATGCCACAATTTGATTTGGTCAGTTTTACACCTGGACCACCATCACCGAACATTATGACGGTCACCTAGTTTCTGGTGTATTTTCACAATACGTGAAGCGTTTAGAGATAAATGGAGATTGTATATATAAATGAGATGAATTATTTGTTGTAATTTTATAATTCAAGTAATATCATCAGAAATAGACAAACGGGTCTGGAGCGAACTTAAGGAACGTACATCCAAAGGTGAGAAGAACATCCAGGTGAGGTACATCAGGGGTGTTCCGCGCATTGTGGACATTCAGGAAAACTAGACACTGACGGCCAGCGTCCTATCCGATTATCTAATCTTAGCATTTACTACCAGAATGTACGTGGCCTGCGAACAAAGCTTACTACTCTCACATGTAACGCAGCTCTACACAACTACCAGGTTATAATGTTGACGGAGACCAATTTGTGTGAAGCCATCCCAGACGCAGAACTTGGCCTGAGAGCCTATTCTGTCTTTAGAAGAGATCGATCCAGTGAAACAAGCAGCAAGAAGTGGTTGGGTGGAGTTTTGTTGGCCATACGCAGATAAGTAACCTGCACCTTCCTTCCTACTACCGCACCTCTCGAGCAAGTGTCTGTAGCCATTGGCTCCCCAAAAGTGCGGTGCATCCTCGGCTGTGTTTACTTGCCTTCCGAATCTACAGTTGATCATTACTTAATGGTTGGTGACACACTTGACATGATCTTCGAGAATTGCCCAGAGGCTGAGCTGTGTGTGGCTGGAGATTTCAACCTGCCTAAGGCCACATGGTCTAACGAGGACATATGTGCAGTGGGTGTTCCTTCCGATGATCTATATGTCCCACCTCAGGTCGCCCAAAAAATTGCTGCAATCTCAGACCTTTGTGCTTTCCATAATCTTTTTCAAAATAATTTTATTTATAATGCAAATAGAGCTTTTCTAGATTAAGTCCTTTCTCATAGAGTGTTTATTGTTAATGATTGTGATCCTCTGGTTCCCATCGATAACCATCATCCACCCCTTTGTTTTGACCTAGCTATCCCGCAATCATGTCACAGAGTTGTTAGCCCTGGAGTTGAAGACTATTACTATGACTTTAAATCTGCGGACTTCACATTGATAAATGATTACTTGGGCACTTTCTACTGGGATAACCTGTTACATAATCAGGATGTGGATTCTATGGTAAACTCATTCTATGACATTCTTTATGGTTGCTTTGATCTGTTTGTCCCAGTCAAAAAGGTGCCCAGTGGAGTGTTTCCTAGGTGGTTCAGTCGGGACCTAATTGATCTAATAATACAGAAGAAGATTGCCCATAAAAGTTACAAAAACAGTAATTCCGCTCACGACTACGAAGTTTTCTCAAACTTAAGGTCTCAGTGTGCAGTCCTTTCCCGGGAATGTTATAGAATTTTTGTCCGGAACACTGAAAGTAACCTTTCTACCAACCCTAAATTATTTTGGAACTTCTGTAATTCTAGGCGCAGCACGTCTGAGATACCTAATTTACTGACTCTTGACAATAAAAGCGCGAGTATGGGTCCCGGAGCTGCCGACCTGTTTGCAGAGTATTTTTCCTCGGTTTATTCTGACTGTGACATGCAGCGGAATCAGGAGTTGTCATTAAATCATATTAATGCTCACAGTTGCTCTATTTCCATACGCGACATATATGCCGAACTAATTAGTTTGAATCCTCACAAGGGCCCAGGTCCCGATAATATTCATCCTATTTTTCTTAAAAATTGCCCCTTTATTCTCGCTAGGCCTCTACACCTTATTTTCAATAAATCATTGGAAAGTGAAGTCTTTCCTAAATTCTGGAAGGCAAGTTTTGTTGTCCCAATACATAAGACTGGAGACAAGTCCAACATAAAAAATTACCGACCCATATGTATCATCAATACCATCCCAAAAATTTTTGAAAATCTTGTAACTAAATATCTAAGTTCATTACTGTCTCCAGAAATCATCAATCAGCAGTTTGGATTCTGTGCGAGAAGAAATACTGAACTAAATCTCCTCACTTATTCGCAGTTTATATTACAGGCCTTGGAGAGTGGTGGGGAAGTCCATTCCATCTATACGGACTTCTCCAAGGCCTTTGATAAGGTTCCGCACAGTATACTGACAAACAAACTTAAAACTTTGGGTATAAATGGACCCCTACTCTCCTGGTTAGACAGCTACCTTGCGAACAGGACTCAAATTGTAAAAATTAACAATTTTCTGTCTAATGAAATTCTTGTGCCGTCTGGAGTCCCACAGGGGTCCCACATTGGACCGCTTCTTTTTAATGTTTTTATCAATGATATTTCACCTTGCTTCTGGTCCTCGGAGTTCCTTCTGTTTGCAGATGACCTGAAAATATATAAAGTAATCTCAGATCTTAACGACTGCATTGCTTTGCAGGAGGATGTCCTTAGATTTGAGGCTTGGTGTCGCGATAATGGAATGCATGTTAATATTTCTAAGTGCAATCTCATGATATTTTCCCGTCGTACATTTAAAACTAATTTTCATTACTCCATTGATGGTACAACTCTACCATCAGTTAAGAGCGTAAAGGATCTGGGAATTATTCTCGATGATAGGTTATCATTTGTTCCTCACATAACATCAATCATAGGTAAGTCACTGAGAATGTTGGGATTCATTAGACGAAATACCTTTGACTTTACTACTGTGCATTCCATTAAAATTCTATATTGCAGTCTTGTTAGAAGTCTTTTGGACTATGCTGCCTTAGTGTGGGACCCTCAATACGCTTTCCACATTGACAGGATTGAGCGTGTACAGAAGAAATGTATGCATTATATTCATTTTAAATACTTTAGAGACAGTGAATATGGCTACGATGAAATGTGTCAGAGGCTAAATCTGTTATCACTTCAAGAAAGAAGAAATAAACACGACCTTCTCCTTCTCTTTAAAATTCTTAACTCCCTTGTTGATTGTTCCTATCTCACTTCCAACATCACTTTATGTGTACCACCTTTTAACGCGAGAAACATCCCAGCCTTTTATCAACCATATCATCGGACCAACTACGGAAAAAATTCTTTTGTTTCCAGGTCAATGTCCCTTGCTAACCAACTTCCTCTCCTAAATTTTTTCTGTCCACTTAAGCATTTTGAAATGCAATTGTTTCGGGTGAACCTTGCTGGATTGTAGAGACTCTGATTGTAGTATGCCTTACTTTGCTTGATTGTGGATTTTTTTTTATATGAATAGTTTGTAAGTTCTTTGAAATGTTATTGTTACCTCTTTACTTTCTATTTTCTGTTCATCTGTTAGTGCATGTGAGGATGTTGCCTCATTTATAGCATACACATGTTAGACTTAGGCTTGTTTATACTTTTGTCTTAATGTTAAAAAATGGCACTGCCGTCAATAAATAAATAAACCGAAAAATTTTAATTGTATTTTCTTTTTTCCGGATATTTTCTGGACAGACTATACAAGCCAATGAAGGGATATCAGTCTGTAAACAGTTATTCAATAGCAATCATACAGCTGGAGTTACAGTTCTTATAAAAGAGGAAAACAAATATAAAGAAATCATTAATGAATCCAAGGACAAAAATTATTGGATAATTGGCATAAAGACTTTTGCATTATTAATGTTTATCACTCACCAAGTTCCAGTGACAGTGAATTTTTGGACAAAGTGTATCAAGTTTTGGAGGACTTTTCAACAAAAGATGGTACAGTCATCATTATGGAAGATTTTAGCATTAATATTGCAAGGAAGACTTACTTTCACAAGAGTTACAAAAGACTCATCAACAATCAATAGACCTAATAGTAACAAATGATAAAGAAATTCCTGTTCAGATACACCACACACCAAAAATAACCGACCATTCAATTATAACTGTAAATGTTACAACAAATGAAATCAGAGAAAACCTTACCAAAGTTAGACAATTTAATGAACTATCATTTCAGTTAGATCTAAAGGATTCTCATTGGTTACCTGATTCCACAGATGCAAACCTGCTAGCAGAATTGTTTGTAAATAATATATTGACAACACTAAATAAACATGCTCCGGTACTAGAAAAAAACATAACATGTAAGTGGGCTAGTAAGGACTGGTGGACGAAAGAAATTGGAAAACAGATAAATATAAGAGATAATTTACATAAAAAAGCAATGATTACATGTCAGAACAAGGATTGGTTAGAGTACAAGACACACAGAAACAAGGTTGTAGACTTAATAAGAACAGAAAAAAGAAAATATTATGAAGAAAAAATTGATGAGACAAAAGGTAATTTTGTGGAAAACTATAAAACAACTATTGAACAAGAAAAAAAACATTTAATAATAAGGAAGGGATTATATTTAAGGAAAACTTAGTAAAAAATTAATCAGAAATAGCTGATAACTTTAATATGTACTTTCTTGATAGTATAAACCAAATGATAGTAGAACCAAGTGAACAACAATTTATAGAAATAACTGACAATATTGAAACAAATAGGAATATAATGGAGAACTTTAAAAATGGATAGAAGAGCTCTTAGGAGAGTTATCAACAATATGGCAGAAAAAACTAGTAGCACTGATGGTATAACAACATACATCTTGAAGTTGACTATTGATGATAGACTTTTACATCTTATTAACACCAGCCTTGAAAAGGGAACTTTTCCTCAATTATGGAAGAGTTCAGTTATAATCCCAATAGAAAAAAAGAGGAACACCAATAAAAGTGAAGAATTCAGACCAATAAATATGGGCCCTATTTATGAAAAAGTTTTGGAGCTCTGTGCAAATAATCAAATTATAAATTATGTGGAGTCAAATAATCTATTGACAAAACATCAAGCAGGTTTTCGTGAAAAGAACTCATGCGAAAGTGCATTACAAACTGTCATGCCCAGTTGGATCAGCGCAATGGGTGCTAAAAATATGTGGGTGTTGTCTTTCTAGACCTTAGAGGAGCTTTTGAGGTTGTAAATAGACAATTATTGCTTGCAAAGTTAAAAAAATATGGTTTTGTGACTAATATTATGAATTGGTTTAGTGAATATTTGAAAAACAGATTGCAAGTCACAAAATACCAAAACAGTATCTCTTCAACCCAAAATACCAACTATGGAGTACCTCAGGGTACAGTTATGGGACCTAACCTTTTTATTATGTATATAAATGATATTGTAAATAACGTTAAAAAGTGCAACATACAACTTTTCGCAGATGATACTTTGCTTTATTGTATAGCGTTACAGACATTGTAAATATAATTAATTCAGAACTACATGGACTAATCAGCTGGATGAATAAAAATAGTCTGACAATTAATGTTGAAAAAACAAAATTTATGATTCTCAAAAGTAGATATAACAAAATGGACACTTATATTAATGGCGGAGTTTATATATCTGGTGATAAGGTCGAACAAGTTAGAGAATGTAAATATTTAGGTGTTATAATAGATGAGCATTTAAAAATTAATTTGTTGGCTAGGTTAGGTAAAAATTTGAGTTACTGGTCCAAATTATTAATATACAAAACCATTGTGCAGCCACATCTAAATTTCTGTTCCTCCATATTATATTTGTTTAACACTACCGAGATAGCTGCTTTGCAAAAAAACTCAAAAGAAAGCCTCAAGAATTATAATAGGTTGTGATAAATACACAAGTGTCAAATATATGCTAGATATAACTAATCTTCTAAGTGTCAGGCAAAGCATCGTTGTCAATGTTATGACAACAAATCTACAAAATAAAACACAACATATTTCCAAAACATTTATTGGAACAACTTGTCTTTGTAGAGGACATACATTCCTATGAAACTCGTTCTAGGGGAAATATTTATGTACAGGCTGTACTAAATAATTTTAGCCAAAATAGTTTATTTCATAAGGATCTAGTTGAATACATCAATCTACCTTTTGAACTTAAGAATTGGGATACTTTAGTAAAAAATTGTTCATTCATTTGTGTAAACAAACAATTGTGATATAGGAAGTAAGCTAAAGTACTTGTATATGTATGTATGTATGGGTGTGTATGTGTATATATGATTACTATATTTTTTGTAGACCTTCTAGCATGTTGCTATTAATAAAGATTTCATTCATTCATTCATTTTCCAACTATCAGAACCTGAATCTCCCAAAAACAATTCTCAGAGCTAATGCAATTTTAGTCAGTCCTCGAGCATTACAATTTTACATCGTTGAATTTAGATAAAACATGTAATTTTCTTAGAAGTTAAAGGCTGACTGATAAAATGTGTTTGTATGCACACAGTCACACCTTTCTTTGAAGATTTTTCCTCTGAAAAGTGAGATTAGCAAAATTAACCCATGAAACCATTTTCACCACAAGACATGTAACGAAGTATTTTAAAACTTATGATTTCGAATATCATTTTAAAAAAGTTTGCTAAGGTATGTTGCAATAGAAAACTTACCTGCTTTGTGGTCTTATGCAAGTTAGCTAAGACTACGTCATAATATTTGCAAATTTCACCTGGTTGAACCACAGCCCAAAGTTTTAGATATATTTTACTTTTGATCGATGAACGTAGGCCACCGATACTAATCCAAATTATTAAATAAATACAACAGTTAACTCAACTTTTTCGTATTAAGACGACTGTGTTCGTTAAAATTTAATTTAATTTAGTTTCGGCGGCATCGTGTAGTATACACTCAACTCTATCGCCTCAAGGGTCTGTTTCCCTTTAAAATATCACTATTTCTATAAAAACGTCATAAGTCCAGTGTCCAGTGCGTTTTTTTCATTTCCCGAAAAATTTACATTTCACATAAGCTATTTTAAAAATAAACGCCGCAATTATTTGTTTAGGAAATGCAAGCCACCGAGAGATGGGCAGTAGAACTAACCCATCAAGCCGAAGGTAAACATCACATAGGTGACTTCCTGCCACCAGAAGAACTGAAGAGATTCATGGAAACGTCAAGCGCAATGAAGGAAGGACGTCAACCAAACTTATCTGATTACAAAGAGTTCAAACTCAAAGAAGATAATATCGGTTTCAAGATGTTGCAGAAATTGGGATGGAACGAAGGAGAGGGTCTTGGACAGAACAACACTGGAATTGTTGAGCCTATTAATAAGTGAGTTTTTAAGTAGACATTATAATATGCCGCGGAATACACACTTCAGCTAAGTAGAGGTAAAAGTTTTTATATTTATTTTTTGTCTTTGAATTTTAGAGGTGCACCTAGAGAGAACACTCAAGGTTTGGGGTTGAATTTGAACGAGGCGACAGAAGATGAGGATGAATACGAATCATACCGCAAACGAATGATGTTAGCCTATAGATTTAGGCCCAATCCGTTGGTAAGTTAATGATGTTTTACAGATGCAAGAAATGTCTAAAACATTTGCAGGGTATGAGGAAAAACAACGTATGTCCATTTGGCAGTAAAAAAGATGCAAAAAATGAAATGTCCATTTAATACTTGCAGTTTTGCATACAGAGCGTACATGTAAATATTAGCGATGAACAAATTAGGCTATAGAGTCACCATCATGTAGGTTGTATGGTAGTCTCGATCCATTAAACAATTTCGTTTCAGTTGCGTGGTAGATCAAAAAAAAATTGTGAATCTAGTAGTCCATAGAACCGCTTTAGCACCATTAGGTGCTTTGCCTCCTTGGAAGGAAAATAAATATAAGCAAAAATGTTTTAAACAAGCTTGATTCAAACTCTTTCATAGGTAAATGAAATTCGTTAGGCAGTAGCTCCGTTTTCTGTTGGATTCTTCTTTTGATTACATCTTAATTCCAGACACTGACATATAGTATCAGTCGACAATGAGCCTCTGGTCTTTAATTTTGTAGACAGCAACTGTTTGTAGAAATGAAGTTCAGTTCTTTATCATAGCTTCGTTGCCTTGTTCTACAGAGAATGGCGATGGTATCATGCGCGAGGCTCTGAAACCAGTCACCTGGGATTTAATTTCTAGTTTTTAGAACGTTAATTCTTTATATTCTTATCACGTCGTTCCATTTTTTCATTTGAGAATCTAAGCACAGCAAAATTCGTGTTCTGTCCACAAGCACGATCACAAAAGTGTAAATATTTGACTTGATCAGGAGCATAATTATACAAAAAATATAATAAAAAGGATACAACTTCATTCGCATGCAAGAATTGCTTGGCCACAGTAAGCATTTTAATTTTATCAGCTTCGCTATTAGCTTTCACACGAAGAACAAGCATCTGGCCTAGAATGCCAAAGACATAAAATAAATTGCTAATTATAATATTAGGCCGCTGAAAACAAACGATCACTTAGAGGAACTAGAGGAAGAACTGAGGAATATTAAGTGGGATATAGTAGGGCTATGTGAAACACGGCTGCAAGGAGAAAAAATGACTACTCTAAATTCTGGACACAACCTGTTTCGAAACAACTCCGAGACCAACTATAGCCAGGGGGGAGTGGCTTTTATCGTTAACAGCCAACTGAAACACCTCATCAAAAAATACCAAGCAATATCAAACCGGGTGATATATCTGATAAGCCTAAACAAAAGATACACTATCCAATTGATACACTGCTACGCACCTACAAGGAAACTTTGGTCAGGGAGAACGGAACGAACGAGGAGATACGCTCGTAAATTTCTTAAACAACGAAAAACTATCGTATGAACACCTTCCAAAACCAAACTCAATGGAAGTGGACGTGGCGAAGCCCAGGCGGACTGGTGGAAAATGAAATAGACTTCATCCTCGCTAATAGAAACACTATCTGCAAAGATGTCACAGTGCTAAACAGGTTTGACACAGAAAGCGACCATAAACTAGTGCGTGCCAAGATACAAATCAACGCCAACATAGAAAGGAGAAGACTAGTCACCAAACATACATTCCCTACAAGAGATGCCCTGCATCTCAATCAGGAAATCTATCAAAAAGAACTGGAGAAGACGCTAAAGCCACCGGCACTTCAGGATAAGGACATGGATGAAATCCTAAATAAAATATCATGGCATAACTACAGCCACAAAGAAAATATGCAGTAAGATAAGACAGAGATCAGATACTAAATTAAAACCCGAGACGAGCGAAGAACTAATAAGAAAAAGAAGAAAGACTGACAGAGATTCCCCAGAATATATAATACCCTAAATAAGACAACGAAAAAAGAAATAAGGAAAGAGAAAACAAAACAAAAAAAAATCCTGGAAACTAGAGAAAAATAAAGGCATGAGAGTTGTAAGATCGAACCAAGAGATGGGAAAACAATCAAGGTATCCTAATCACAGACAAACAAGAAATTAGAAAATATTCTACGAACAACTCTACCAAGCCCAAATGGACCACCTAAACACATTACAAACGTAGGCTCAGAAGACATGCCCGAAATATCACCATCAGAAATTAAATACGCACTCCAACAGATGAAAAACGGGAGAAGATCGAATAACACCGGAAATGCTAAAGATGGAAGGAAAAACACTAATAGAGACAATAGGAATGCTGTTAAACAAATGTCTGATAGAGGAAAAAATCCCGGAACCATGGAAAAATGCCGAAGTCGTGCTAATCTACAAAAAAAGGGGATCGTTCAAATATAGAAAACTATAGACCAATAAGCCTGCTATCACACCTATATAAACTTTTCACTAGAATTATTAACAATCGACTGACTACGAAACTAGACTCCTACCAACCGGTAGAACAAGCAGGCTTTCGAAAGGGCTTTAGCACTATAGACCATCTGCAAACAATTAAAGCAGTCATCGAGAAAACAACATACCCCTACAGCTGGCGTTTGTGGGCTACCAGAAAGCCTTTGGCAGCGTTGAAACCTGGTCTTTTCTAACAGCAATGGAGGACGCGAGAATCGATTCGAGATACTCTACGCTTATTAAGAATCTCATGATAAGGCAACCTTTCACGTAAATATAGACGACGATCTTAAAACAAAATATCACTTGGCAAAGGAGTACGACAGGGGGGTACCATCTCTACCAAGCTATTTCCCTAGCACTGGAGAATGTTTTTAAGAAGCTTGAATGGGAAAACGAGGTCCTAAACATCGATGGAGTATACCTCAATCACCTCAGATTTGCAGATGATATAGTCTTGATGAACCCCAACATTCAAGAACTGAACAACATGCTAAATGAGTTAAACGAGCAATCCAAGAAAATAGGCCTAAAAATGAACATAAATAGTGAGCAAAAATGAATGTAACATCACCACAGAGAATGTAGAACAGTACATATACTTAGGACATAAAATCAAGCTGGGCAAAGAAAACCAAACTGCGGAAATCAAACGCAGGATCCATTTGGCATGGATGGCATTCGAAAACATGAACTTTATTTTTAAAGATAAAAAGGTACCCATAAAACTAAAGAAGAAAGCCTACGACAGCTGTATTCTGCCGGTTCTCACCTACGGCTTGGAAACTATGGCAATAACCCGAAGAGCAGCTGAGCAACTAAGAGTCGCACAGAGAGCCATGGAGAGAATAATGCTGGGAGTCACCTTAAGGGACAAAATATGAAATGAACAGATACGTGATAGAACCAAAGTGACGGGTGTTGTGAAAAGGATAGCAAGCCTGAAGCTATATGGACCCAAAGAACGGCACTCGGGAGACCAAGAGGAACAACAAGAAATGTGGGACGACCGAAAAAGAAATGGATAGACGATGCCAGAACGGTGGCAGGGGGACAATGGATGAGATTAGCGAGAGATCGCGGGACATGGAAAAACCTGGATGAGGCCTATATCCGACAATGGATGGACACGGACTGACGAAGAAGAAGAAGTAAAAATTGCACGCATTTTTATTCCGATGTTTTTCTGCAAACATTTTAAATATCTTTTTAATATTCAATTCTTCTACTTCGAATCATGTTGACTGTAATGGTACTAATGCGTTTTGAATGAGTTTATGTGACTGCGAACAGCCTCAATACAAACATTTCGAGCGCGCGATTACCTAGCTGATGCGGATATACATGGACGCTCCTTATTCTTTTCGCTTTACGCGCAATCAAACCCGGTCGTGTGGATTTTTTTTACTTATTTCCCCAAATAGTATCTCCAATGTTTAAGACCGTCTTTTTTTTGCAAGATATTGCATTGATTATCTCAAATATCATAAAAATGTGTTATCCCTTGTTTTTTGCCCATACCCTCATTTCAATAAAGGATGCTATCAAACTAAAAAGTTTTTAATATCTAGAGATTATATACACGCAATATACTTATTAGTCAAACTGAATTTTCGAAATCAGTGCAAACAAGAGACCAATATTATGTATGTCTTAACCACAAGATTGTTTCTCAAAGCAGCAACCTAAACTAAAAACCTTTTTTTATATGTGTTTTGCATCCGCTAATTACTATTTGTCTTTTCTCAATCTTCATTGTATGCTGTTAAATATATGCTATAAAAAAATCCAATAAGGATCGCAATGAATAATTTGCTCTTCATTTAATAGTCAACATTATATCTATTTTTTTACAGAACAATCCAAGAAGGCCCTATTATTAGCTACTGATTACTTATCTACTGGTGATTTAATTAATAATAAAGTTAAGTTAGTAATAGATAAATTATATAAAATAGTTGCATCAAATACAATGTAAATTGCAATAAAGTATTTAATATGACTGAGGTATTTTATTTTTCTATTTTTATTTACTTACATATCTGTATTATTACTATTGATTCTGAGGTAGGCATGCAACAACTTTCAATGACTAAAAAGGCGTTTAAATAAATATTTCATTTATTTTAAATCATGTCAGTTTTAAACTAAACAAACATTCGCACAAGACTGTAATACTTAATATATAAAGTTAACGTGAATATTATCCTAAAATTGAATCTAAAATAACTATTTACAGGTTTAAATCGATAATACACCAGAAAGTAATATTACATTAATTCTATACTATGCTATATTTGACACATCTCTTCTGAATGTTTTTGCACGAAAACCGCTGTACAAGGGTGATTGGTTATATTTGTGCCGACTTAACTCATGTTTGGAGAAAGTTGATAAATACAAGAGTTGTATAGGACGATTCAATTTTCTTGTGCAATATTCAGCTTTTAAATCCAAGAAAAATTCGGAGCATATTATTAAGAAGCTGGAGTTTGGGTTAACCCAAACTAACCCAACCTAAACTGTTTAAATTTAAGTGCAATAAAGTAGTTTTGATCATTTATATTCTAACCCAGACTAAACTATTA
>JAEQML010060055.1:0-27737 GCA_016904865.1 Pissodes strobi | reverse complement strand
TTCGGTCCTGGATTCCAGCCAAGGGGTCTCGATCTGCATCCTTACTAAATTCAGAATCTTTGTCCGACTCCTTTTTGGCTGCTGTGTATATCAGGACTCCATCGCCATTGCCTAGGGGGTGCTTCCGGTACATGTAACAAATATATAAAAAATATAAGTGCTTAGTATTAACATTTTGTTTTCTATCTTAAAAAAAACTCCCTCTGTCATTTAAATTTTTTCTCACCCGGTATTAATTATTATTTAAAATCATATTTTTATTAACTGTTGCCTTAAACATATGCAAGTATCATATTATTTTTAGTTGGTCTGCCGTGTATGTTTAGCCGAAATTGAACATTGCTGTAAATATTATTAAAAAACATATTGGTGTTAAAACAATCGAGGACTATTTTTTGATACCTTGCATTTTTCCTGACCCAGTATCTCGTTATATACTGTATCCTATATATTTCTAATCATTTGTAAAACATTTTTTGTGCCATAGAATTCGAAGTGTTCATGATGGAAGTGCCCTGCCGTAAGTTAAAAAAAAATTGTATAATCCCTTGAAAAACTTTCCCTTGTTGCTTGATTGTCGTATTTTTTCACCCCCCTTTCTTTCTGTTAAAGAGAGAAGATTCATTCGCGCCTACCGTAGGGAGGCCAGGCGGGCCCTGCCGGACGTCCCCTTGGTAAGAATTAAAAAAAAATCAATTGAACTCAATATGTTTCTTCGAGTTTTCCATTATGTATTCCGGCAGGACACCAGCTCACATGTTTATTTTTAACTTCTTATCTATATTTATTTTCCACTAATTATTTCCATTATATATATTATTTTTTTTTCCTCTGTATGTTATTCCCATAAATATTTATTTTACACTAATCATTGGTTTTTTATTTTTTAACTTATAACATCGCCGGCTGATATTTCCATAAATTATAATACGCTTAAAATTATATTCAAATTATCTGAATTATATTTAGGTATTAGCATGTCCTACAAGTGTATATTTCTATTTCAACTATTGTCAGCGAATTCCAAGCCGATGGCTTGCTTGTTTATTTTTTTGAAACGTACATCGTAACTCTCTGTTACGGGTTTTGTTTTTAAAATAATAACAAAAATTAGCACGTAAACTTGGTCTGCCTTGAGAAATATTGCCGACTATTTGTGATTATATAATTGATAGTAAACATTGGCGGAATTTAAAAATAACAGTAGATATTTAATACATATATACGTAATTTACAGTGACGTCAATTATGTTGCTTTGACTGATGATATTATTTGAATACTAGTATTATTAATTATTATCCCCCCTGGAATATGGCCAATATCTAAGGAAGAGAATTGAATATTTTTTCGGTGTAAATTACCTATACAAGTTACAATTTTTTCGCTTAATTTGTAAAACATGACCGGTATACTTATGTTTAATTTATCATTAATAATAGGTGCCTTTTACAAGATTTATGCTGCTGTCTGTATGGTCGTGTAAATTTAGAATTGTATGTAATGTACGACTGTAATTCTTCTTATTTCATCCATGGTTATTTATTTATCTCTATTTACTTAATCTAAGTTTTCTGCTATCTATATGCTATTTATTCTCTTATTTATATGGTTCTATATGCTACGGCGCCGTATTTTAATTCCTTATTTTATCTTATTTTATGTTCTACGTCTTCATAGTACATTTTTATACATAATTATTTTTTTATGTTTGTCTACATATTTTGTCTATATATTTTGACTATCTCTATGTATTCTCTATGTTTTGTTGAAACTTTTGTTATGTACTTCCTATATTTAACTCTTAATTTATTTTCCTTTATTTCTATTAGCATATTCTCGTTTACCATCTTTATATATACATCTGTACATATGTATCCCTATGTAGATTCCCATTTCATCTCCTAGGTCGTCATGTTCTCCAAGTGTCTGTTATGATCTTCCCTATAAGGTACTTCTCTTTGACATTTGGCTACAACATTCCCTATGTGACCTCTATATAATTGTGCTTTCTAGCTTCTCCTTTATATTAGTTCAATATTATAACTCTCGTACTCTCAATTCTATAACTCTTTTAATTTCTCGTATACTTAAATACCTATGTGTTTTTCCCAGTATGGTACACACACTTGCATTTAAAATTATAACTTTTTACTCCAGTTGCTCATATCTTAATTTCTCATTTTTCTCCTCTAATGCCTACGTGTTTTTACAATGATTTCCCTAGTGTGGTACCTATCATTAACACTTGCATTGAAAATTATAACTTTTCCTAGTTATATTAAAAATAAAAAATAGTAACGTCTCTGTTCCTCTACGATTTTCCCAGTTAGGTACCTATCGTGAACATTTGCGTTCGTTATGTCAGTGTTTCTTATTTTTTCCCTAAAATTGCTAATAGTCTTTCCTCGAAATTCTCTTCTTTTCCCCTGTTTCTTATTTCTTTGTTCCTCTTGCTTGTGTCTTCTATCGCCTGTATATTGAGCTGAAGATTAGACTCCTCAGTGTCTTCTGTACTGTCATCTTCCGAGTCCTCTGCTTTTTCCTCCATGTTTTGCTCCACCCTTTTTGCTTCCTCGTCACTGATTGGTGAATCCTCGGTCCACGGATCATTATATGGTAACATTCTGCATACGTGTACCGTGTCTGTTACCTTCTTTTTGCCTCCTATTTTGATTACCTCGTAATTCACCTCGCTTAATTTTCTTACAATTTCATATGGTCCAAACCATCTCAATAGCAATTTCTCACTACGTCCCACTTTTCTTATGGGTATAAAAATTTTAACTTTATCTCCTATTTTAAATTGTAGATCTCTATGTTTCTCGTCAAATCGTTTTTTGTCGTTATTTTGCCGCTTTTCTATGTTTTCTACCGCTATTGCCCTCATTTGTAATGCTTTTTCTCTGATTTGAAGTATATCCGTCTCTTTTTCTGCGTCTATTAAAACTGCCTCAGAGGGTAACGTAGGCTCCCTTGCAAAAATTAACATAAATGGGCTGAATTGAGTTGTGCTTTGTACCGCCGTGTTGTATGCAAATGTGATGAATGGGATGTAACTACACCAATCAGTTTGTTTTGTGTTACAATATATTGAGAGCATGTCGGCGATTGTTTTGTTTAATCGCTCTGTAAGGCCATTACAGCATGGATGGTAGGCTGTAGTATATTGGCTTTGTGCTCCCATAATTCTCTCTAGTTCTTGCACCATTTCTGACTGAAACGTTTTCCCTCTGTCACTAAGTATTGTCCTAGGGACCCCATGTATAAGAAATACTTTTTCTAATAAGAACTTAGCAACTGGGCCCGCCTTGCCACTTGGTAGGGCTGCTGTAATAGCATATCTAGATGCATAATCTGTGGCCACCACAATCATAGTTTTTCCCTGTGTACTTCGCCTAAATGGTCCTAGTAGGTCGATCCCAATTTTATCCATAATATTTCCTACTTTTATGGGTTGTAAGAAACCTGGAGTCTTCCTGTAAGGTTGGCCTTTTCTCGCCTGGCATTGGGGGCATCCCTGAATGTATTTTTCTATGTCTTTGCTCATTCCTGTCCAAAAAAATCTATTTTTTATTTTCCCTAGCGTTTTGTAAATTCCCAAATGACCTCCTGTAGGTGTTGCGTGTATCTGCCACATTATTTCTTTTCTCATGGATTTTGGTATGACTAAAACATTCTCCAATCCCTTATTGGTGTTGTTTACTTTATACAGGGTGTCATTTTGGAGTCTGAAATTTTTTGCTCTTCGCCTTATTCCTATTGGTATGTCTGTGTTATTTGGGTCTGTAATTGCTAGCTTTAACTCTTTTAATTCTGGGTCCTTGTCCTGTAGGCTGGCTATCTCAGTGCTTCTTAATGCGAATGTTGGTAGTTCATCTTTCTCGTCTGGGTCATGTATTTCTGAAGGTAAAACTGGATTTCTGGACATGCAATCTGCGTCCTGGTGTGCCGTCCCTCTCTTGTATTCCACAGAATAGTCGAATTCCGCGAGTTTTAATGCCCATCTTGCTAGGCGTCTGTTACCTTCCTTTAGCTTGTCCATCCAGCACAGAGCGTGGTGATCTGATACGATCTTTACTGGTTTCCCATATATTAAGTGTCTTAGGTAACTTAGAGCCCATACGGCTCCTAATAATTCTAGTTCGGTTATAGTATAGTTTTTTTCGCTTTTCGATAAACTCCTACTTATATATGCTATTGGATGTGCAATCTTTTCGTCGTCTTCTTGTAATAATACTGCCCCGATTCCACAGGTCGCTGCATCTGTATGAAGTATGGTGCCTTTATTTGGGTTGAAGTGTTGTAAAACTGGCGCTGTTGTCAATTTATGTTTTAAAATATTAAATGCCTCCTCCTGTTCGGCTCCCCATTTAAATGTCTGATTTTTCCTTGTCATGTCATGCAGCGGTCTTGCTACCATTGCAAAGTTGTATATAAATTTTCTGTAGAAGTTGCAGAGTCCCAAAAAACTTTGGACGTCTTTTACTTTTTTAGGCCTTGGGAAATTATCTATGCATATCAGTTTAGCCTCATCCGGAAGTATACCTTTTTCGTTGACTTTAAATCCCAATATTTTTATCTCTTTTTTGAGATATTCACATTTGCTTGGCTTGAGAGTTAACCTTGCTTCGCGCAATCTGTCGAAGACTTTTCTTAGTTTTATTAAATGTTCTTCGAAGGTTTTAGAAAAAATTATTATGTCGTCTAGGTATATTAAAATTTCCTTCCATTTCATGTCGCTGAATACACGGTCTGCTAATTCCTGGAACGTCGCTGGAGCGTTGCATAACCCAAAGCTTAGTACGTTAAATTCGTATGATCCATGCCCTTGTGCTACGAATGCGGTGTATTGTTTTGAGTCCTCCTTTATGGGTACCTGCCAATACCCAGAAAACATATCCAGTGTGCTAAACCACGTAGACCCGCCTAGGTAACTTAGTATGTCATCTATTTGTGGTAGGGGCCAAGTAGATTTTTTTGTTACTGAATTGAGCTTCCTGTAGTCGACGCAGAATCTGGTACTGCCGTCTTTCTTTTTCACTAGTACTACTGGGCTTGCCCATGGTGAGTGACAAGGTCGAATCACTTCACTTTCTAGCATTTCCTGAATTTGTTTATCTATTATATCTCGTTCCTTTTGTGATACTCGGTAGGGACGACTTTTATGTGGTTTGTCATTTTCTACTTCTATAATATGTTCCGTTAAATTAGTTCTTCCCATGTGTTTTGGAGATTTAGCAAACACGTCACTGTACTCCAGTAGCAGCCTTTCTAATTGTTTTCTGGCTTCGTAGTCCGTTATTTTTTCTAGATGGTGGTCTTCTAATGTCACGATTTCTTGTGGGTCCTCGTTGAGCGCCATACTCCATGATATTTCTTCTTTCTGTTTTTCCTCCAATATTGCTATAGTTGTTCCTTTGTAAATTTTGGCTGGAAAATTAGCCTTTGCGTGTATGGGTATAAACAATTTGTCTCCATCCGTGTAAATGTTTGATTCTATTGATAGTTGTTTTGTAGCCAACCAATCAATGTTATATTTGCAGTCAAAAATATTGTAATGACCATCCTTCTCCGTGTAATCCGGGATTTCTAACTCTATTGTTTTCGTTTCTCCTTTCTTAAATGTGTAATTATTGCTAGCTCTAATTTTGTAAGTGCTAGGAGTTTTCTCAATCATAAGATTCGTAAATGGCCCTGAATTTCTTAGTTTTTCTGACCTACATATTATTATGTCTATTTTGGCTTTGTTAAATATACAGTATAACATTTTTTTAAATTTGATCCAGTTTTGCAAGTCTATGCCCCAACCTTTTCTTGGTATAGCTATCGTTTTGTATGCTTTTTGTTTTGCAATATCTTTAAGCTTTGTTAGGCATTCGAATATTGTCTGGAACGTGGGCTTATCTTTCCTGTCTTTTCTGATATGTAAATAATAGGCGATTTTATGTTTGTTTTTTACGTAAGATACCGTCCCTTTTGTTTTCTTTATATTCCGCCTTGCGTTTGGAAATTCTTGCTTTAGGAATGTTCTATGGTTGTACCTTGTGTTGTATTTTTCTGTTACTCCCCAAGCTGTTGGAGTATCACTAGCAAGTCCTCGTATGTCCTGTCCTGTTTCTATTATGCGTTTGTTTAGCTTAGCGAGCTTTATATTGTGATGATTGTTTTCGAAATTTTTAAATCTGTCTTGTTCTTGTTTTTTAGTTTTTTCTTCTTGTACTGTTGTTAGCCCTGCTGCTGCTTTATTTATTGACTCGTATTCTAACGGAATTTTGTATGTGTTTTGTAATACCAATTCTTTATTTTGGAGGTCTATGATGGCTCTATTGTGCTCTAAGAATTCCATGCCCAGAATTATAGGATAGGGGGCAGTTTTAATGACTTTTGCCTCTATTTGTAGATTTAATTTGGTTGTTATGTGTAATGAGGCTTTTACTTCGCTAAGAACTGGTATGCGGTGTCCTCCTGCTCCAATTAACACTGTGTTGCTAGGTTTATGAGTGAGGCCTGTAGTCCAATCTTTTTGGAAGACGTTGTTTTGTGACCCTGTGTCTATCACTGCTGATATCTGCTTATTATTTAATGTACATGTGATGCATAGTATGCCCTTTTTATCTTTGTACCCCTTTGCTAGGATGGCTAGGGTTCCTAATTCTGCCATCCGCTGCCGTTTGGGTATCTCCTTTGACAAGACGCTGCAAAGTGTCCCAATTTGCCGCAAACGTAGCATGTTTGAGGGTCGGGTCTATTTCTGTATTGTGGCTGATTATTACTTTTTCCACTACAGTGGTTTTGATTTACGTTATTAGGTTTATATGCCTGGGGACCTCTTGGACCATTAGGCTGGTTGTGTGGTCTTTCTTGCTGATATCTCGCTTGTTGCTGGAGCTGTCTGTAGCTGTCGCGTTGGTTGTTGGGCTGCCTGTTTACATGGAAGCTGTTCTGCGGTCTGAAATGATTCTGAGGGCGATCGTAACTGTTCTGGGGTCTGTAGCTGCTTCGCTGTTGATAGCCATTGTTGAATCTGGGAGGACTTCGGCTGGCTCTCTGCCTTGGGGCCTTGTCTATTGTTACTGCCAGGGCTTTTAGCGCATCTAAGTCCCGCGGTTGGGAGTTTGGCGGACTCGTTAGCCAATAGAAGTGATAATTGTTTTCTTCCGTTAGGCCTTCGCTGAAAATTTTTATGAATTCCTCTAAGTCCATATTAGTTTTGTACTCGTGATATAGTACTCTAAGTTCATAAAGATAATTTAATACTAGCTCGTTGTGATGTTGTTTTCTGTCTTCTACTTTCTTTTTTAAGGATGCATGAAAATGAATATCCTCGAATTCCCGTATAAAATCGGCATGTAGGTCGTCCCACCCATTGTTTTGGTTTGCAGTTGTATATTCCTCGAACCAGAGGTTGGCCGCTCCATCCAAAAATGTTCCAAAATATGCAATCTTTAACGCGTCATCCCATCCATTTGCAATTGCCGTCCTCTCATATGATTTAATGAAATCGTTGGCTTTGCATCTGCAAGGGTGGAATGTCGGTGGGCTTATAAATTGTGGTATTGCTGCTTTCTTCGCAGTTGCCAGTGCGTCATTTATTGTTACGTTTGCCATTTTCGTATTGCTTTTTGTTTGGATTTTTGTGTTGTCCTGGGGATCTAAGCTACTGCTTAATATTCCTGTCGTCACCGTCTTTGTAGTGTCCTCGTTCTTTTGGCCGTTCTGTAGAATTTCCTGTGCTGGCTTTGCGAGTGAGATAAGTTTTATGTTTTCTACGTTTGCTATTGGAGATGATGGTGGAGATCGGTTTAGCTTTTTTGACGCTGCGAAGATAGCGTTTGGTTTGGCTGTATTGCTATGGGGTAATAGGAGATCGTCGACTGGCGTATTGGATTGACTCTTAGAGCGTAGATAGTGTTTTTTATCTGACATTCGGCTAAAAGTGTGTTTGCGCGAGATTTAGTGCGAATGCCTTCGCCAAAATGTCCCGAAGATGGGTTGGCCCTGCTTCCAATGATTCATACAAGCAATTTGGACTCCAGATGACTTTCGAACAGACTGCTACTCACAATTACTTTGTTGATGAAAACAGAGATATGATTTAAAAAATTTCTCAGATCTATGACGACTATTCCTTAAAAAGACAAAAAAAATGCTCCCATGGGCTCCTACGGCGGTTTGCGAACAAGGATTAACTCGAGACTGACGAGTATTATTTTTCAAGTGAAACAGGGTCCTGGCTGGATAAATCCTGCTGAGTCCATGGTCCTTGGTCCTACGTACGGGGATCAAACGGCTGCCTCCACCACGTGTCAAAGAGGATTTTGGGCGCTTCCCTGGTGCGTACTACTGAGTGGGATTACTGGCGGCGTTCCTCCTTGAACTGGGGGTTGTATATCAGATGGAATAACGACTCGCTTAATTCGAAACAAACTGTACGTATATTGGTCTTCAGATACAGGAAGGAATGCACTTAGAATGACGACTATGTTTGAATACAATTTACTAGAATAGCGTAGAACGCATGACCATTCGATGAGGACTGACTGGACTCGACCTATTCGGCTCCCTTGAGTTTACTTTTAGTTTAAATTGTTATGAGCGTTATAATTCGTTTTAGTTATATTGGTATGCTTTAATTAGGTTTCACTTTTATCTATGGTTCACTTTACTTTTTACTTTAAGTTTTACGTTACTTTTACACTTTACTTTTACACTGACATCACTATAGAGGAGGTTCGATCTTGGTTCCCAGAGAAGCGTTTGGCCTTAATTAAAAGGGAACTACTTAACCAGAAAGTCAAGATCGGGAGGTTGACCTTGGTACCAGAAAAGCGTTTGGCCTTAATTAAAAGGGAACTACTTAACCAGATAGTCAAGGTCGGGAGGTTTGACCCTGGTCACCAGAAAAGCGTTTGGCCTTAATTAAAAGGGAACTACTTAACCAGATCATCAGGATCGGGAGGGTTTGAGCTTACAGGAGGAGCGTTTTGCCTTAATTAAAAGGGAACTACTCAACCAGATAAGTTGTCGTCTACTTGATTTGCCCGTTCTTTTATACTAAATTTTGTTGATATTTGACTGATTGTTTTTAAAACATGTTTAGATAATACTCATAATATTTGATCCTTCAATGTCAAGTATCAAGTTCAAACATTAGACTGAGTGTTCTTTTGTTATTACGCTTTCTAGTTTACAATATATACATATATATATAAAACGGGTATGTAACATGTAAGCTACACTGCGCGAAAACATCTGAAAATTTCTATGGCATTTTTAATAAAAAACGGTGTGCTACTGTATGCACTGAGGGGTTAACACTTACTTCGTAGTTTGATTATTCATTTGACTATTGACTTTTATCGGTAAACACCACTTGCTGTGACTCAACCTGATTGCCAATTTTTTTGATAAAGCACTGTTATATTTTTAGTATTACTTTCCTTATATTGTAATGTTTTATTAGTGTTATGCCTATGTTATGGCAGAGTTACCTTAAAAGAAAGCGCATCTCATACTATTATTGTTTAACAAAGTCAATATACTTTTATGTTAGACAGAACAAAAATGACTCTAAATAAATAAGACTGAATGATTGACTGTTGAATAGAACTGACAGTCCTATAAACCGATTCAATGAATAACCATAGCCACAATAGTTCTGCTTAGCTACTCAGAGGTTGGTCCAGTTGTATAGGCTCACTGCTGAAATTCAAATATGTTACTGACCTGAACTGTTAGTCAAATTGACTAATTATGGAGCGCCACCGTGTTCCATTTACGTGAAAGAAATTGGAAATAAAAGATTACCTCGAACACTTAAATTCAAGCCAATTAAGATGGGTCTCAAAATAAAAGAATTACTATAATCAAATCGGCTCTACCGTTTATTATTTCATTAATAAAAAAAGAAGGTAAAGCAAGTGAAAAGAGGAAGGAAGAAAGGAAAGACTTAAACCTAACTTAACCTAAACTTAGCTTTATTGCTAGGTGTTCTTCGTGCTGAACAAGATCACATATACACTTAGTCGGTCACACTGCCTCGCAGCAGCACCACAATGGCTCGACGTAGAAGTAGTAAACTTCTCACTTGACTGGCTGCAGCAGCAATACACTAGTTTGGCTAAAAGTAGCCTGTGGCTAAAAGCAGCCTGTAAATTGGAGTCCGTGAATTGAACTCATAAATTGAAATACGTAGATTGAAGTCCTTAAACTGAACCCTTCTCAGCAATGAAGGGCTCCAAGAAACGTGGTTATCTTTAGTGCTGAGCTTAGAGTGCCCATTTGTCACGTGGGCATGTGAAAAGCCTTATATCCCCCTTAAGGTTATCCTGTCTAGATTTCCCCCCAAAAAAAACAAACTAGATCTGGACAGAAATTTTCTCTGGTGACAATTTATCCCATCAACTGGTCACAAACTATATATATTATATTTATAAATGTTCTTCTGTCGCTCAGGCGACCTCACATCGTTTGCGATCGTGCACAAAGAAAAGACCCCGTGTTCAGGTTGTCTCTTCTAGTTATAATATTCACTGTACACAAAAAAGCAACTTCCTATTTCTTGCCGTCTTTTTTTTTAAATCCTAACTTGAAAATGAACGTCAATTTCCATAAATGACAATTGACTCTGGCACCATAAACACTGTGCTAAAATGATATCGCGCATCCCATCTGAATCGCGCTATGGATATCGACTGTTCTTTGGCGTCAGGTGAAACCATAGAAAACCGGTTCAGAGTGGAACCATGGAACGATATTGCTCGATAAAACGACTATTGACAGTAATGAAATGGAAAGTTGTGTGGCTATTGTCCCGCTATTCCGGACATTAGAAATAGTAAATGTAAAGGTTTAAATTACCCCCAAAAAAACTGTAACAGCCCTTTGATCTGAAGATCAGTAAATATTTTGATGTAATTTTTGAAAATATTACATATATATTGCATTACAAAGTTATTTGAATGTAAATCACAAACTGAACATGAGTCTTGAAGTGATTGAAAATTGAGATATTCACTTAGATCTATTCATAGAAGAGAATAAAATTGTTATCGGAAATGGATGGTAACAGCATTATTTAGTATGTATTATATTTATTAGGCACTAATAGACATCGTGTGGCCGGAAATATAAACTAGACCTACAACATACAGCGGTTCTCGTAAATTAACTATAAAAATCGATTTGATTTTGCTTCTCTGTTGAGAAATTAAATTAAGGGGAAAAGTGGTGCAAAAAGTTTTAATCCGGTTCAATGCTGGAGAAGGGTAGTTAATGGTAGGAGTTACGAATTAGTTCGTGAAAATTAAAATTGTTTAAGGTTTTTAGCATATTATTTTAAAGAAAATCTCTGCAACTATTTTACTTTAAATAGTTAATGTAATACATGAATGTTTCTAATCACTTATTTAATCAATCATGTGATTAAGTCATTTAGTGTAATAAATAATCTGTATTGGTTTTTAGGAATCAAGTATCATATTCAATCGGTCATATTTTTCAGCTATCATTTACCTTGAGGCTAATTATAATTATTATTACTTGCAGGTTAAACAGTGTTATTACACGTTGAGATACGTGACTTCAAGCTGCTATTAACATATTTATACATTAAAGGTTCACGCAGAAGTAGTTAGATTCTACTAAGATAGTATAACGTTATAAAATTAAAATTAACCTAAACAAAACGAAATATAAAGTTTGCTGTAAATCGCTTACATATAGTTACATGATATTGCCAATATATCATGTCTGACACATAAAATCTCGTGTTTTAGAGCTTTTCATGCGCTGCATGATGCTTAAAATTGATGATCACTTAGAAAGCATGATTAATAGTTATTTTATTTACTAAGCGCGCTGGTATAATACTATTTTGATAAGAGGAAATGAATTACACAGATGAGTTAATATTTGTGCATGACGATATAGTAGTTTTTGAATTAATATAGTGGTGTCCATTAGTATTTTTTCGGGAAGGAAGTTTCCGATAAACATTGAGCTTGGTAGATTTGTATTTTGCAATTAAATATTCCAAAATGAAATAATATTAAATATTCCAGTTTCGGTGGTCATGGTAATCTAGGGCACTTTATAGACATCGTGTGATTATAAAAGGAATTAAAAACTAGACCACCTAGAACATACAATCAACTAACCCACTGAGGTATTATTAGGGCAGAAGGTTGCCCGGACCGGGGCACAGGGCTTCAGAGTTTTTTTACATTTAATTTTTAATTCACGCATGGCCCTCCGCCAATACCTCCTACAACAAGGCCAGACGGCTTACGCGTGACGTCATCAAAAGTGGTCTTAACTTATTTACAGGCGTATATTGAAATGTACTAAAATTTCACAGTTAAGTAGACATTTTAGATGCAAAAATCTCGAAAAAATATAACAAAAACTTGGTTTTTGTAGATTTAACTTTTTTTGTACGTAGTTTGAAATGTAGTTGGCCTAATAGAAGACCTCCTACAAGCTGATACTACTTTAAGCACGACTATTATGACTGATAATATGTTCTACTCATTTTTTTTAACCAAAAATTAAATTGTAGTTTAAGTACTTTCCTTTTTCTGCATGCCTAAATAATATTTAAGGGTTTCCGGTTAAAACGAGGCTGCGAGTCATTATAGGAATGAGGGCTTATAGTAAACAAAATTGAACATAAATAATAGTGCACAGTGAATACCGATATCTCTCTTTTGAGGTATTCAAAGTTAGCTGTTCTGAAATAAATTTTAGATTTTGTGTAAATTCATCGGAGCCTTTTAGGTTTAAAAGAATATCAGTTACAAATTTTTTTTTTTTTTTTGTTTTCTTGTCTTGGTCAGAATCAGGTTGATGTGAATTCATCTCACTATCGTTATTGGAAGTTTCACTAGTAATGGGGAGGTCATTATAAGAGGAATTGATATCATATTATCAATTGTATCGATTAAACATTCTAATTCATTCAAACTGCCGGTGATAAATGGGGATTTTAAATTTATTATTGAAACAGAGATAGACTGGCCATATAAAAATGTTTCTAATATTAAATTATAATTTATTACAATCGCTCAACTCATTATAAGACCAGGAGTATACTCAAGCTTAAATAAAGTTATTTTGTCTATAGCTCTTACTGGAAACCACCACCCTTTCTTAACAATAAAATTTGAAAATAGTTTTAAAAACTCCTCAAAATTTATAAAATATGTAGCCTCTCTGGTTTGCGTTGGTCGTTGCGCATTGGTAAAAAATAAATATTGTTTCGAATTTGTAGAATTGCCTCGTTCTGACCCTCAGGATTTGGTTTGTCTGGGTTGGTAGAGTTAGTTTCATACATTATTTGGGATGTAAAATATTTAAAGTATATTTAGTTGGACTTTAATTTTTACAGCATTTGTTGAATGAGATTTGAAATTATGTTTTTAAATGTAACTAAATATTTATACAAAATAATTAGTTTTTGAAATTATGATAAAATGTCGCCTGGAATGGTACTTGGAGCATAATTCAAAATTTAAATTCAATCAGGCAGGATTTGGGAGAGGGAGGGGAATTATGGACAACCTGATTTTCTTACATTCTAGCATTTTGGAAGCCTTTGGGTCTTCTCAATCTGTTCTGGCACTCTTTCTGGACATTAAGTCGGCATACGATAATGTTAATCTATATAAACTATATGACATTCTATATGACCTGAATGTACATACGGCTTTGAATAACATTATTTTTAGAATTTTGGATAAAAGGCTTCTCTATTCTAGGGGAAACGACGGTGATCTTTTGGGCCCAATGATGGCCACGAAGGATCGCCTTTAAGTACTGTTCTGTTCAACATTTATATTTCTGAATTATTTTCTATATTACCTGAGGATGTACAGATATTGGGATATGCGGACGATATTGTAGGGATATAATATAGATAGTATGGCTGAAAGATTGAGTTCAAAATTAGAAAATGTATTGGAATGGCTGCAGGATCATGACCTGAAACTATCTGTAGATAAATGTGAGGGTATCTGGTTCACTAAGGGAATAAGGAGGTCTCCAGTGCCTGTAATCAAAATATATGATACAATCATTCCCTTTAAAAGTCATGTGAAATTCTTAGGGGTTATTCTTAACAAACACCTTAAATGGGATGCCCATATTGAGAGTGTTGTTATCAAGTCTCAAAAGAATATTAATGTTTTGCGAGCTATCTGTAGGGTATGGTGGGGTGCAGATCCTAGAACGCTCCTGATGGTATTTAACGCCCTAATTAGTTCCCTCCTGGATTATGGATCTATCTTGTTTAGGCCCTCTAGTCAAGCATGCATCAACAAACTGGATACGGTATTCTTCCAAGGATTGAGAGTTTGCTTGGGTTGCATGAGGTCCACCCCCTGGGTGGCTATTTTGGCTGAGGCTGCTATGATGGATCTAGACCATAGAAGGAAAATATTGGCTGCAAAATTCTTGGCCAAAATAATTAGCTTGCAATATCACCCACTTATCACAATACTTCATGATATACGCAGAAACCTGATAATTAAACCTAATTTCCATAACAGCAATAACATTTGTTACTTGGTTTCGGTAATGGGACATTTTTATCCCTATCTTAGAAAAATACACAATAGTAAAAATTTTTTTTGTTATGAGATAGACTTTAATTTTTTGATTGAACCTTTAGAAACTCTTAATCTCAACATTAAAAAGAATGAACTCATGATAAAAGAAAAATTTCAACTTGCAACCGAAAAATACGTAAACAATTATACTTTTATCTTTGTAGATGCATCTAAAGCGAATGAAAGGGTAGGGTATGGATTGTATATCCCTGACATTGATTATAGATTTTCATCGAGACTTCCTTCAGAGCTTTGTATAGCTAAAGCAGAAACTATAGCAATCCATCAAGCTGTTAAAGTATCCATAAATAAGCTGCTTAAAAAGGTTATAATTTTTCTCAGATTCTTATAGTGCAATTTCCAAAATTAAAGGCAATCATTTCACTGCTCCGGTCGACTACTGGTCTTTGAAAACTAAAAGAATAATTGCTTTGGCTAACCAAAATGGTTTTAAAATTTTTTCTCCTGGATCCCAGGACATGCTGACATCCATGGTAACGTGGTAGCAGATTTGTTTGCCAAAATAGGCAAATATTTGAATGTGCCCATGGATATTCCTTTGGGATCGCGGGATATTTTAACAGTAGTTAAAAAAAATAAGCACCAGATATAAAATTCTTTGGAGGAGTTTGCTTCTGGAAAAAAATTATTTATATAGTAAAGTTCAAGATACTTTTCCATCCAAATGCTGCTTTTTGAGATTTCCATATAAGAATAGAAGACATCTTACCATGGTCATAAGAACGCGTACGGGTCATTGTTCAACGAAACAGCACCTGTTCAAATTAAATTTAAAAGAAAATCCTCTATGTGAGTGTGGTCTTGTTGAAGACCTGAATCACATATTATTTGAGTGCCCAATTAATGTAATTCCTAATTTTGATATTTAGGAAGAACTTAGGTGCAAAAGTGCGAAGAGTCCTATGTCTATTTTTTCCGTGTTGAGCGATCCATCTGAGGGAATAGTTGACATAATAGCAAAATTTTTATCTCTAAATAAGATTAATTTATAATCATCATCTGCATTGTTCAATTATTTGATATACCTTTCCTTGGCTTCCTTAGCTTGTGTAAATGTTTTTGTAAATGCCTTTGTTATCCATCTTCAATTTCATTGTTGTGTTGTTTTTACTAACCCCCAACCTCATTTTTAAGTATATTTGAGAAAACTTCGCAAAATAGTTACCACTCACAGCACTTTTATTTTGAGTTGAAGTTTTTTAGTTGACCAGAATCTGTGGGTTCAATATGGTCTAGAGCCAGTCAACATTGAGGTCACTCACACATTGTGCTGGCGGATTGCCTTGCAGCAAAGCCAACCGCTTCTGGAAACAGAGGCACTAGAAGAACAAGAACAAGAACAAGGTTATTGGTTAGCAACGTTTATTTTCTTAAAGGTTTTGATTCCGTTATGCTTCCCTTTCCGGTTTTTATATAGGTATTTACTTTTCGGACTTTTAAATATTTATTTATATTTAATATAATTATACTATAATATACCAAAGCAAACTTTTACATTAAGTATCTAATATATTGTTAACTGTAATCTTGGAATCCAAGACGAATATTTTACGTTTCTTTGAAAAATAATTTGTGGCAAACTACAATGGAAGTAGCTCAAAATGTGACAAAGCGCCCAATCCGGTAGCACTGGATACATGACGTCGAGATGTGAATTGACATTCCAGTCGCCCAGCGTGGCAATCAACGTTAAATACGGAAGTAGGCGCGATAAAATAATTAATACTTTTACTGGGCTTCTCTTGGCTCCTCTTAATGCTTTTCTTACGGCAAAAAAGTATGGACCACTTTTGATGACGTCACTGAAAATTTTACTATAAGCTAGATGGCCTAGTTATAGGAGGTATTGCCTCCGCTCGCTTCGCGCGCTACGTGGTGAAATCAATCACAACTAATCAAAACTTTCCCAAATTAAAAGAAAGAAAACAAACATAAATTAAAATAAATCAAAAAATCATCGACGGTAATCGAACCTGGCGCCGCATCACAAACACAGCATCCAACCACTGAGCTACGAGACCACTTGAAAGCATTTCGCTGGACCATAAAGATATTGTGGTTCAACAATGTAATGCGCTCGCAACTCTGAAGCCCTGTGACCGGGGTCCGGAAAGCATATTTTCGTTGCTTATTCGGCTAGCGCACACGAGTGCGCTAATCGTGTAGGAAACGGATATCTCCGTTCTCTAAGGGGTTAACGCACTGAATGCACTGTTATATAATATTTCACTTTTCGCAAGACCCTCCGCTCGCTTCGCTCGCTACGGGGGCTCAAGGAAAGGAAACTAACCAAGTGCTAACCCAAACTGACCCAAGACACACCCAAAATCAAGAAAAAACTGTTTAAAAACTTAACCTAAAAGTAACTAAAAAAAGCAACGGTGCTTGAACCCGGAGCGCCAATAGCTGCCGAATTGAGACCTAGCCATCTAGACCTCTCGACCGCGAGAGCTCTTGCCGCAAATTGATTGCACCGCGAAGACATGGCGCGATTAGGTGCGTTAACCGCTTAGGGAACGGAGAATACGGAGATGCAGATTTCGCATCCGTTTCCTACCCGATTAGCGCACTCCGTTGCGCTAGCCGAATACTGCCGTGCTAAGGAAAAATAACGTATCTCCATTTTTTTTTTAAACTAGTTTATTTGGGATTTCGAATCACTTGCTAAAGTATTTTTAAATGCGTTGTTTTTTTTTTCACTTAACCAAAAAAAAGATCCACAAAAACCAGGTATTGTAAATTGAATTTCCTTACAATATTTAATACATAGCATAAACACCGTAATTACTAAAAGTTTTTCATAAACGCCGTATTTGTTAACCAGACATAAACAACGTATGCGCAACGTTACGACGTTTATGCTAAGCAATTTGATATCCCGCGCGCTTGAAAATACAATATCGGTTTCGCGTTTTAAAATTTACTGCATTTATAGCTAGTAGCTGCGCGGAAAGCCGAGTTGATATTCCAAGTTCAGCCGTTTTGCTGTTAAAGAACTCGATATATTATTTGACAATTTTATTAAATTACTGCAATTTGACGTTTAAATTTATGAATTAATCAACGATTAGTGTTAAGTAGTATCTATATGGTGCAAGCTGTTATTTTGGACGCAACATGTAGGTATTTTGTTATTCTATTATTGTTAACACGTTCATTATCCAAACCTTTTTATTGGATATTTCTAACACGTCCACTATGTTACATATTTCAAATATTACATTGAATAACGTTTTTATACATGCTGCATACTTCCCTTTATGCTCCAAACTGTTACATATCGCTTAAATACCACGTTAAATTAATTTAGCTTCGTATCATCATGGAAATTGTCATGGCAATTTTTCTTAAAAAAAAGCTGGCAGTTTCTCATTAAAACAATTTAAATTAAAATTTAATAAACAATGTTAGTTTATATTTAGGAAAAATATTAACTAAGAAATAATACGAAATTTAACTGCCAAAACTATTCTATTCGCCAAAAATAAATAACAACTTCGACGTTGCGTATTCAAAACAGACTGATTCATTCGATCCCCTTTTAACCTTCCTTTTTATTCAGAGTTTTTGTTTTCTGTTGATATCTCGAGACTGCTGAATTGCCATAGTCGAGTCGTCGTTGCTTACAACAACAATTTTAATACTTTATTTCTTAATTAAATGTTAGTGAAGGCAAAAATCTTATTCTTTTAATAAGGGTGGTACATAAATTTGAGCCATTTCACGCTTTAAAAATGCTATAAAATTGACATCTTTTTCTACCGTTTCTTACAGAATGTTTGCTAGCAGAGGTCAGCGGTTAGTCAGTATGACAAAAATTTGGGCCAACTAGGAAGAGAGTAATAACTTAAAAGATCTACATAAAAACAGCAACAACAACAAATGCGTTAGAAAAAACTTCAACTGCTTATCTTCTGAGCTAGAAACAACTGATAGTCAATTAGATCTGTTAGAAAAGGATGATAAAGAAAACATTAGATGATGAATCGTTTCAAACACTTGAATGCCATTGAGCATGATATGGAAGAAAGTATGGTTCTAAAGCCACTGGAAAACAATAATTTGATGGCCTGTATACTGAATAATAATCAAAATTAACCACAGTTTATCTGAGGGTTCCAGTAGAAGTAGTAGTGAGGAAGACTATTTTACCATTGAGATAAGTACAACTAACCAGGGAACTACAAGAAAACGAAAGAAATTTCGACACCCCAAAGATAAAAAGAAAAAATAAGAAAAACACAGAAAAAATAAATAAATATTCAGTGAAGCCTGCCAACCAGTGTTGTAAATCCCAGTTGCTAATATCCCAGAAGAAAAAAGGCACTGCAGAAATTGTTTATATTGGAAAATTAATTATTCTGAGAGAAAAATATTTATTTCAAATTTGTGTGATGTATTTTAGGTTAAGAAAGACACTAATTTAGAAAAGGAGAATAATAAACATAGTAGAAAACAGATATAAAGAAGATACTTTCTGAAAGAACAGAATGGCAAAAGAATTGAGGTTTGCAAAGTTTTAATTTTTTTTTTGATACTCAAGTAAAAATAACACAGCTTTTAAGAATTTGTCACACATTGATAAAAGAAGTGCATACAAAAGAAGAAATAAAAAAGACATGTAATGAGTTTTTTGCAAAGTATATCCCATTACAGACGAGAGCACGCTCCGAAAAGGCTTTATCTTCCTAGTGATATATAAATAGAAGAAATGTTTCAAGATTTCCCAAAGAAATGCCCTGAAAACAGCAAGTGTTCCTACGAATATTACAGGAAACTCGTGTCAAATGAGCTAAACATTTCCTCTACGAAATTGGGACACTAGGAATGTGAAAAATGTGAAGTATACAGTTTACATAAAGAAAATAAAAATCACCCTGATGCTGCATCGGATGAAAGTTATAACTGTACAACTTGTGATGAGTGGAGCATACATAAGAAGAAATGAAATGAAATGTCCAGAAAGGAATCCTAAAATGATTCAGAGATTCAATCGTCGAAAACTCATTTGTACGTCTCCGTTGACATGCAAAAAATTATAATATTACCCAGACTTGAGACTTCTAAAGAAGCTATTTTTACTCCACGGATTATCGCATTCAATGAATCATTTGTGTCCCTTGGAAGGTTTCAAAGGGACGTTGAACCATTCGTGGCTTTTTGATATGAAGGAATATCTGGGAGAAAAAAAGAGGATATTGTTAGTGCTTTTTTGCCTTTTTTACTTCTACTACTGAGATAACTATTTGGATCGATAACTGTACGGACCAAAATAAGAGAACTAGAGTTTTTTTTTTAGTTTTCCTTATAAATTCTAATAAAATTAGTGCAAATTTAATCAGGATTAAATATTTTGAAGTAGGACATACGTTAATGTCCGCCACTTGGTAGAAAACAGTTTGAGAAAGAAACAAAAAGTCTAGGATTTTCAGGGGTTTATAGTTGTTGTTAGGAATTGTTTTAAAAGTTCTACAACAGTTATAAAGTGTGTACAAAAAGATCATTTTAAAACGTGGCCTACTTTAACTTCTTCATATCGGCTACAAAAGCTGTGAAAAGAAGACCTCTGCTAAAAAAATATATGTTATAACGGTGCGGAGAGTCCACAATTAATGTTTGTTCTATCAACGGATATTTGAGGAATCCGAAAAAGAATTTAATTTTTTACCCAAGAAATATGTAAAATCAGAGATAATATTGGAAAAACCATCAAGCATTGAAAAATCGTGACATAATGTCTTAACGAAAAGAGACAATCTTAAAAAATCTTTCTAAACTTATGCCTGCACATAAGTTTAAGTTTTGGCAATAGCTTGATATTTTCTATGCCAATGAAAATGATGACGAAAATATTAGTGACTAATTAAAGTTGCATGTATTTAGTAATAAGTAATCTGTGCCTTATATCATGATTAGAATTTTCTGTTTTTCTGGTGTATATATTTTTTCTAGGTTATCCATTTTAATAATTTTAAAAATATTTTTTTTTGACATAAATCTAAGCTAGTTAGTACCTGATTTTTTTCTAATACTCATTTAAAACAGTTCATTTTATCAATTTATGCATGGTTAGTTTATATTTAAATATTTAATAACTATTGAATTTCTCGTTTATTTAATATTGTTTAATGTATTTTTAATTTTTTTGTTTGTAGCTAACACTAAAATATAACATATTTTGTTTATTTACCTAAAAGTGTAAATGGCTAATAGTAAGCTTGTTTTTTGTGTGTACTATTATTTAAATTTAGTAATAGGTTCTAATAAAATTCTAGTCTATTTCCTTTTATACATACAAATAATAATTTTTCCAGTTTTTTTATGCGTTTGTGTAACATATGATTGTTTCCTATCAGATGTATTTTATCTGTGTTTGTAACGCATTTTTTTATGGCTCTGGAAAGAATCCAACTGGCCAGCGCATTATTATATATTTCAAAATATTAAACCTTTAAAACTATCTTATTTTTCTTTCCAAATTATGTTATTTAACAATTTTTAAATTTTCAAGTACAATTTTTAATAAAGACAGTTTGGATTGAAATTGATTTACTAAGCATAAACCACGTATACTTCAATATGGTGTTCATATATAGGATGTTGAGTAAAGCGGTGCATCAAATTACAACAAATTTGTAATTTTTAGTCATTACTTCGATTTTAATAAACCAAAAACTTTCATATTTTGTATATACAGCATTTAAGCCCTAATGTACATGTTGATAAAATATTTTGTTATATTGGATTTTATTTGAAATAAATATAAGGGTTTATATAATGCCAAAACTTTAAACTAGATTTTCTCAAAACTAACAAGGTAGAAGATATGGTCTTTTTTTAGCACGGCAGAATAGGAAACGTAAAAATGCGTCCGGGCAACGTCTTGTATTATTAGGTAGGAGGAGAGGCGACATACGACCCTTCAAAATTTGTCTAGAGAACAAGAAACAAATACCATACAATATTTCCCATAAAAAATACAAGCCTCAACTAGCCTTAACTCGTCAACCCTCGCAATAGCACCGAGTACAAAACCTTAATCTCAATGTTAAATATAAAAATTGGAGAACACCATCAAGCAGCTATCGCCTTGACACTGAACTTTTAAAATGCCTCAAGTTGCATATTTAAACTCACTAACCCAAATTAACTCAAACTTACTGTAAACTTAATGCTTGAATATACGACTGCTATAGCGTATGGACGTCTTGAACATGAATTTGCCTGCAGAAGTACTACCGATCAATTTCCCTTTGGAAGCCATAACTCGATACCTCAGCTCTTACATTGATTTTATTTCATCTCAATCACTGTTAAGTTATTATATACATGTATTGTGCACTAATAGTAAATCCTAAAAATTTGGCATTACAATGTATAGTCGTAACAGTCGACCGGCAGGAAGTTTGTTATATCTCTGGACCAGGATTTTATTATGTCAACATCACATCCTTGCCAATTTTTATTAAAAGCGTTTAAGTATTATATGTATATGTAATGATCGCTAATATAAGACTTAAAAAGAATTGCTTTAAAATTATAAGCAAATAGATCTTTCATTAAAATCGTTAAGTTATATGTACAGGGTCTTTCTACATAATATATTAAACTCCTCCCTCCCCCCATAGGAAAGCTATTTGAGGAGCTATCAAAACAACAGTAAATATGAAGATTTTTGCGTTTTAACTAAAATTTTGGAATCCGATGCCAGAAATTTAATTTTTTTTTGAAATGTCAAATTTTGACAGAGAGTCACTTTTCTCGTATGAAATACATGGTACGTGAGTGAATTCATATTATAGGCGGGTTGCAAATCTTCCTTTGCTATCTTTTTCCTCCACAAAATATTTTGTACTGGCTGCACATCCTTTCTCACCTCGCCGGGACAGTTCTCGGGAAGAACTTGCGTTGGAGACCTTCTCGCGTGTCCTCATCCCATATATTAAGAATTATGTTATAATCTTCATTAGATAATGCTGCAGAACTTGATTTTCTCTTAGAAGGACCCCTTTGTAATTGTCGACGCTTAGCAGCACGTGCAGAGTGCAGATCTAGCTTCTACAAAAAATCCAATGTCGGAAAAAGGCCATGCCAATGGTTGTTTCTCTCAATGAATCAATACAAACTCTGTCCGAACATACAAAGTTTCTGGGTCTCTACATTGATCAGAACCTTGATTGGATACAAGATCTCTCAATTGTCTGCACTAGAGTGAATTCTGCATGTTACTCACTGAGAATACTTTCCAAATATTTAAACTTGGACAATCTAAAAACATATACTCAGTCCTTAAATATGGCATAATATTCTGGGGAGGATGTGCGAATGCAGATAGAGCTTTCTTAGCTCAAAAAAGGCAGTTAGAACCTTGCTCAACTTAAGGAGGAGAGATTCATGTAGGGGAAGGTTTAGAGACTTGGGACTTCTGACAACTTATGGGCTTTATATTTGTGAGTGTCTTTTATTTCTGTTTAATAGGGGGAAGAGATTTGTTGAGTTTATTTCACAAAGAATTACTAGGTTCACTCGCTTTTACCCTCCTCAACATAGACTTACAGCTACTGAGAAAGGTCCTACCTACTCGTGTATTTAATTTTTTAACACATTGCTAAATAATATTAGGCAGCTGGAAACTTTTGGCGCTTTTAAGAAATCTATTAAAAACCTGCTTGTAGAAATTGAACCATACACAATCCAAGAATTTCTGAATCATAGACCTGATGAAGTTTGAAGTCTCCTGCAAACGTTGTTTTCCATGTGTTGTTTGCTGTTCCTTGTATCTATGTTATTTTAACAATTATTGCTCTAGTGTCCATCTAATGTAACCATTTTGTCCAATTTTATTGTATCTTTTCTTAATTCTTTTTGACTAACAAAAATATTTTTATGTCATACCCGTACATTATTGTGTTATCATTCCTTAGATACCATTTACCTAATGGATTACTTTATGGCCCGTGCGGGCATAAGGTATACTTTATGGACTCAAATAATTGAATTGAATTCGATGTTTTTAAAATATTTACATATTGTGAATGCAATAACGAACTAGTATGGCATATAAGTGTGTATGCACCACGGGTATTAATAGACGTGTACGCCCTGGGGCGATTTATAAACCCTCTGGCCAGAGGCCCTCGGGCATAGCCTAAAGAAAACTATAGCCGCGACACTCGGCTCGTTTAGTGGGGTACGGAATCAAATTTTCTCCGTGAAGCTCAGTGAAGGGAGGACACCACGCAGTTGGAACTCTATGCCAATCATACGCGCTTACCTGGGCCGGAGTGCAATAAATTTTCATAGGAATTAAAATAGAAAAAGATTCGTTGTTTGGGTAAATAGACGTTATGCGTATATATTGTTTTGTTTGTATATGCTATATAAATAAGTTAATGTTTATGTGTTAAAACGGGAAAAGAACGGCAGAATTAAGCAGCTAGTTAGTTTGTTTATTTAAACTTAAATTTGATCATAAGGTATCAGAATCGGTTCAAATGACTAAAATAAATTGGAACTAACTGAAACCAACCGAAAGTTAATTGAACGACTAACTAAAGCTAGCCAAAAGTAACCATAAGCTCTATCGTAATAGGTTACAAAAATAAAAGTAAGTTAAAACCAACCAAAACGAAAGGAATTTAAGCGACTAACCAAAAATATTAAATTTGCTTATAACGTATAGGAACCGATTCAAATGACTAAAATAAATTGGAACTAACTGAAAGTAACCGAAAGTTGATTGAATGACAAAAACGGACTAAAACGTATCGGAACAGATTAAAAATGTTAAAGTAAATTCAAACTAACCCAAATTAACCGAATATTGGCAAGTAACCAAAGACATTAAAATTGGTTATAACGTATCGGAACCGGTTCCAATGACTAAAATAAATTAAAACTAACTGAAATTAACCGAAAGTTGATTGAACGAAAGTAAGTTAAAACTAACCCAAATTAGCCGAATTTAGGCGACTAACCAAAAGTAATCAAAAACTTTAAAATTGGTTATAACGTATCGGAACCGGTTCATATGATTTAAATAAATTAAAACTAACTGAAATTAACAGAAAGTCGATTGAACGACTAACCAAAAGTAACCAAAAGCACCAAAAGGGCTAAAACATATCGTAACAGATTAAAATTATTAAAGTAAGTTGAAACTAACCCAAATTAACCGAATTTTGGCGACTAACCTAAATTAATTAAAAACATTTAAATTGGTTATAACTTATCCGAACCGATTCAAATTACTAAACTAAATTAAAACTAACTGAAATTAACCGGAAGTCGATTGAACGACTAACCAAAACTAACCAATAGCATCAAAAAGGGCTAAAACGTATCGTAACAGATTAAAAATATAAAAATAAGTTGAAACTAACCAAAATTAAGCGAATTTTGATGACTAACTTGAATTAATTCAATAACTAAAATAAATTGAAAGTAACCAAAATTTGATTGAAAGTCTAACCAAAACAAACCAAAAGTAACTAAAAGTACCAAAACGGGCTAAAACGTATAGGAAAAGCTTAAAAATAATATTAAGTAAGTTAAAACTAACCCAGATCAATTCAATTTTGGCGACTATCCTAATCACTAAAATTGGTAATAACGTATCGGAACCGAAAGTAATCGATAGTTGATTGAACGACCCAGTTTTGGCGGCTAACCAAAACTAACAAAAAATATTAAAATTGGTTATAATGTACCGGAACCGGGTTCAAATGACTAAAATAAATTAAAACTAAACGAAAGCTGATTGAACTAACCCAAACTAACTAAAAGCACCAAAACGGACTAAAACGTATCATAATAGGTTACAATATTTAAAGTGCCCAAAAATAATCGAAAATTAATAATATGGAAACATTCATAAACTATATACGAAGGGTACAGGGGAAAAACGATCTAAGCGCCATTTCCATAGGAAACTTTTATTATTGATTTCATAGAAAATTTTATTCTTGATAAAAGTTGGTGCTTGGAAAAAACTAATTTTGAAAATGTTAAATTAAGACTAAGTATTACAGGGTACTTAAAAAATACAAAAATGGTGGTTAAAAAAACAAAAACTTAGGGATATCGGAAAAGCTTCTACAGGAAAAATAAAGCTCCTATTAAGGTAAAAATAAAACTCAAATACCATTTTTTCCAAAAGTGCATCGTTGCTGAAAAAAATAAGGACAAAATTAAGAAAAAGCGGGTTTTTTCAGTAATTGAAATGGATTTTCTCCGCAACGGTGCGGTGCTTTTTGGAAAAAATGGTATTTGACTTTTATTTTTATCTTAATACGAGCTTTATTTTTCGGTAGAAGGTTTTCCGATATTCCAAAGTTTTTGATTTTTTAAGCATCATTTTTGTATTTATTGAGTACCCTGTATAACTTATCTTTAATTTAGCATTGTCAAAATTAGTTTTTTTTCAAACACCAACTTTTATCAAGAATAAAATTTTCTGTGAAGTCAATAATAAAAAAGTTTCCTATGGAAATGGCGCTTAGATCATTTTCCCCTGTACCCTTCATATGTATACACATTTTACAGAAATAACATGTTTTTAATTTTTTTATTAGTCGTACAACCATTTCATCATTTAGCCATGTTGATTTTAGTGTGACAATATAATTGAATTATATTTCAATATAAAAGGTCTCAAAAGAGCAGGACATATTTTCCGATTTTCGAATTCTTCTAAAAATTCTAGATAAATTTCATGTAGCATGTCGAATAGCCTCCTTTCCATTTAAAGAATTTGGTCTGTTTAACTTAGCGCGAAACGATTTGCATCTTCTTATCTTAGTTATTTAGTAATTATCTAGATATACGAAATTTTCGGTTTGGTGGGGAGTATTTTCCAGGTTGTGGTTATGTGGAAGATAAGAAAGTGCAAAACATTTTGTTTAATAATAAACAGTTCGTATTCTACCATAAAGGCGTAAGTCTCAAAAACATTGTTTTTGCTGGTTGTTTTTCGTAAAAGTCGATCGTTATCCACATATATCCATTATTTCAGATTTGATCAGCACCTTGATATCATTTTGATTCGCTGTACCTTTTTTGGTTTTAAAGATACCAATGTAGGGTTGGTAGCCAAGTTTTTTCTAGATTACATATAAAACAAACACCAATAGTTTTCTGGCATAAAAGCCTACTTTATATATTTTTTAAATAGAACACCGTGTATATTACTACATTTTTGGACTCTCTAGTGAAATCAAAACACATGTCGTGTATAATATCCTATACCTATCTTTAGCTGTTTACGAAATATTGACAGTTGAAAGTCGGGCATTTTGACAGGCTCTAAAACGCACGAGATCAAAGAAAACGGTTTGCACATCTCTATCTTAGGTTTTCATAAGCTATTGAATGACAGTGGCTTTCAATTTAACCGGAGGTTTAAAAGTTCCTGTCAATTTTATTCGCGGGTTAAATTCAAAGTTACTGTCATTTGATAGCTCATGAAAACCTAAGACAGGAATTTGCTCTCAAGCGGTTTAGATTTTAAAGCCTATCAAAATGTCAAAATGCACGACTTTCAACTGTCAATATTTCGTAAACACCTAAAGAAAGATAGGTATAAGATATTATACCCGAAATGTGTTTAGACTTCTCTAGAGATTCTAAAAATGTAGTAATATACAGGGTGTTCCATTTAAAAAATAGAGAGTAGGCTGATATGTCAGAAAATCGTTAGTGTTTTATTTTATATGTAACGTAGAAAAAAATTTGGCTACCAACCCTACATTTTGCTTTTTTGTTTAACTTGATATCTTTAAAAACAAAAAAGTTACAGCGAATCAAAATGTTATCAAGATAAATTGAACGCACGGTACAGGTTGCTCCGATTTAGCGTAATTGTGCACTTCATGCATATACTAGTTCGTAAACTATAGCCAGATCAAAAATTTACTTTCATTTCACCATCTTGACAATATTTTTATCTAGCGAATAAAATGAAAAAGCTGTTACGAAAATCGTACATAATACGTTTATAAAATTGTGCAGGTTGCTAAGAATCTATATAAAACAAAATTATGTACTTATATAAGATCTTTTTTTAGCTTAGAAGAGAACAACTAGATAAATCAAAATTTTCAAAATTATTA